>JACGAQ010002041.1:0-47058 GCA_014119065.1 Orius insidiosus
AGAGAATTCATCACGAAAAACGTTTGAATCAAAACTTTTTTTATATATTTATCTTCATCAGCTTTTATCAATAAAAAGGAAGTTTCTATTTATCAGATTTTGGAAAGGATGTCACTTTTGGGTTTTCAGTATTTAATTACCTTTTGCTTCAAAATGTGTTTTTAAAATATGATTTTTTATTTTCTGATTCAGGTTTATCTATGCATAGAACATGGTAAGACGTTACTAAAAATTTCTTAATTAATTTTTTTTTCCAGAAACAAAGCTGATTGTGGATGATGTAGCGACTTGCCCTGACCTTCCGATTGAAAAATTGATTTGAGTGATATTCATTTGAAATTGAGAACCGTCAGACTTTTTGGTACGGAAAAGTAATTGTACGAGGGAATACGATTGAACCTAAAAGACTTGTGGTAAATTAGGTTTATGAAAATTTGATTTGAAAAAAGATTTTAGGCTTTGATTGTCTTGGAGAAATGTCGCAACCGTAATTCTCCTTCGACATGAAAAACTTTTCGACTTCCATATCCCAAAGCCGTGCAAGCTCTGAACAGTACAAGAAGTTGGTCAAGTATTATCCTAAAATGACCCCACCATTTCAATGCCCTCTTCAGGTATTTCAAAAAACTAGATCAAGTTGGCTGTGGCATTAAAACTTTATTTTTAGCCTGGCGAATATTTTGGATGGAGGTTTTCTCGATGGGAAAGCTATTAAAAAATTCTTCCTGAAGCTGAGAAACATTATTGGAGAATCTACGTAAAGGATTTGATCAAAAGGAATTGAGGTTCTGCTTCCGCATATCAACTGGTTTTCAAAAATTTTTGAAAAACAGGGACTAAAAATGAAAAATTGTTTTAAAATTTTGCATTTTTTTTTCATACTTATGGAAATTTCAGCCCTGGTTAATCAGTGTTGTTTCCCGCTAAAAGGGTTTTATATCCCCCCCCCCCCCCAGATTTCCACTATTCCCCCTTAAGTTTTTTTTAGTAAGTATATGTGAAGAAAAATTTGCAATAGTTTTCTTTTATTAATAAAGGTTTTAAATAGACTTTGCAAGGTAATAAACTAATAAATAACCATAAGACAATAAAAAGAACAAATAAAAACTAAAATTTAACTACTACTTCTCCCCCTAAAATCCCCCCTAAAAGGGGGAAAACTCCTGATCTGGCAACACTGCCTGGTTTGGAGTTGGCTCAATGGGAACTTCCTCAAAGTGATTTAAATTCCATAAGAGCCTTTATAATAATTTAATTATTAAAGGGGGAATTTAATAAATAACCATAAGACAATAAAAAAGAACAAATAAAAATAAAATTAACTACTGCTTCTCCCCCCTAAAAAACCCCCCGGAGGCCTAAAATGGGGAAAAGGGGGAAAACTCCTGATCTGGCAACACTGTTGGGATGGAGTTGGCTCAATGGGAACTTCCTCAAAGTGATTTAAATTCCATAAGAGGCTTTATATATTTAATTATTAAAGGGGGGAATTTAATAAATAACCATAAGACAATAAAAAGAACAAATAAAAACTAAAATTTAACTACTGCTTCTCCCCCCAAAAAAACCCCCCGGAGGCCTAAAATCCCCAAAAGGGGAAAACTCCTGATCTGGCAACACTGCCTGGTTTGGAGTTGGCTCAATGGGAACTTCCTCAAAGTAATTTAAATTCCATAAGAGCCTTATAATAATTTAATTATTAAAGGGGGAATTTAATAAATAACCATAAGACAATAAAAAAGAACAAATAAAAATAAAATTTAACTACTGCTTCTCCCCCCTAAAAAACCCCCCGGAGGCCTAAAATCCCCCCAAAAGGGGGAAAACTCCTGATCTGGCAACACTGTTTGGGATGGAGTTGGCTCAATGGGAACTTCCTCAAAGTGATTTAAATTCCATAAGAGCTTTATAATAATTTAATTATTAAAGGGGGGGAATTTAATAAATAACCATAAGACAATAAAAAAGAACAAATAAAAACTAAAATTTAACTACTACTTCTCCCCCCCCCCCGGGCCTAAAATCCCCCAAAAGGGGGAAAACTCCTGATCTGGCAACACTGCCTGGTTTGGAGTTGGCTCAATGGGAACTTCCTCAAAGTGATTTAAGAGCCTTTATAATAATTAATTAAAGGGGGGAATTTAATAAATAACCATAAGACAATAAAAAGAACAAAAAAACTAAAATTAACTACTGCTTCTCCCCCCTAAAAAACGGAGGCCTAAAATCCCCCCAAAAGGGGGGAACTCCTGATTTGGCAACACTGTTTGGGATGGAGTTGGCTCAATGGGAACTTCCTCTAAGTTTTAAATTCCATAAGAGCCTTTATAATAATTTAATTATTAAAGGGGGGAAGTTAAAACAAACTATAAACATAGATTTATTTTTAAACAAGCACTATAATATCTAAAAGCAAAGGTTAGTAAAAAGGCAAGATATTTACACAATATGGTAACTTGTTAAAAGCACTTAAAAAATGTATTTTTTTTTCCAAAGGCACATGAGATTAAAAAAATTACTCTGGTGATATTCAGCATTGATAAATAATTTTAAAAAATTTAGCCCCTTAGTTATTAAGAAAAGGGTACATTTTTGAAAATCAGTCATTTTTATCACATTTTCATCAGGAACGATTTTCAACTTTTAAAAAAAATCTCAACAGGAGTTAAAAACTAGAGTTAATTGTGCTAAAAATAAAAAAATAACCAAATTTTAAAATTGTGGTAACAGATATAAGTCTTAAGAAAAAATTAAGTTCGAAATTTATAAAAGGCTGGGTTTTGGGACAAGATCTGAATATTGATATTGGCCTAATAATAAAGCTCCCATCCATTGTAACTGTTCTTCTTTAGATGATCCTGCAAGGGTATTGCCAAAATATGGGCGTTCTTTTGACCTTTTTACTTCATCGCTTTATATATGAAAGTTATAGCCCATCTGAAATAAATATATTTTAAACAAGGATAAACAGCAGAATCAGCAGATTAGATACTGGGGCAATGGGCCCAGATCTGAACCCTTTCGAGACCGCAGGCGACTTCAGTTTGCCAGCGGGAAGCTTCTCTAAGATACTAATACCTTCGCTTCCCAAGGCGCTAGCGACATGCAAAAACTGGCCATCTGTTGGGGAAGAAATGAACTACGTGATGATCGCATCACTCGTCGCTTTCTGTGCTTTGCTGCGCGCTGGGAGCGGTCAGGGAGAAGTGAGGGGATAAAGGCTGCGCCACGCAGAGAATCCGTCGTCAGACGAAAGGATTAACCCTTTCGACCCGGGTGACCCAGGTGTGATCGAACCCTGGTGACTATACTTGCCAGGTGCGCATTTCGCTTGGCGACTGCAGGCGTCTTTAGTTTGCCAGCGGGAAGCCTCTCTAAGATTTTAAAACCTTCGCTTCCCGTGGCGCTAGCGACATGCAAAAACTGGCCATCTGTTGGGGAAGAAATGAACTACGTGATGATCGCATCACTCGTCGCTTTCTGTGCTTTGCTGGGCGCTGGGAGCGGTCAGGGAGAAGTGAAAGGAAAGTGAAGAAAAAAGTACTGCGCCAGTAGCACAGAGAATCCGGCGTCAGGCGCGGTCTCGAAAGGGTTAACCTTTCGACCCGGGTGACCCAGGTGTGATCGGGTTAACCCTGGTGACTATAGTTGCCATGTGCGCATTTCGCTTGGCGACTGCAGGCGACTTTAGTTTGCCAGCAGGAAGCCTCTCTAAGATTTTAATACCTTCGCTTCCCGTGGCGCTAGCGACATGCAAAAACTGGCCATCTGTTGGGGAAGAAATGAACTACGTGATGATCGCATCACTCGTCGCTTTCTGTGCTTTGCTGGGCGCTGGGAGCGGTCGGGGAGAAGTGAGGGGAAAAGTGCTGCGCCAGTAGCCAGCGGCGCCAGACACGGTCTCGAAAGGGTTAAATTGTTGTGTACTTTTACCTGGTTTGCGGTTTCTTTTCGGTTCATGGCCAATATACCAAACAATATCTTCGATCCTCCATTCTTTTAATTTATGAGAACACTAAAATAAAAATGTTTTATAAGTCAAAACTTGATTTACGACATACCGATTTGTCTTTGTAGTATTTCAGTTTGGCTTTGCTGAATTCAAACATGTAGGATTTGAAAGATTTCGTTTTTTCGTCAGCATATTTGAGTTCGCCGCATTTCGAAATGGGAGATTGAGACAAAGGCATAATTTCTCTGTAGACGCTGTTGAGGTCCAAAAGGAAATAATTGTCTCGGCAATCGGCAGCGTCCCAGTATGCCCATTTAAGGGCGATATCAAGAACTCTTTCTGAATGGTGGATCGGCCTTGAAAGCGCACCGCCTAAGACCATTTCGTGCAGCGAAAGTTCATGAGGGGCGTATTCGTTTTGGAGGCGAGCATCGAGCAGATCTGTCCAGCTTTTAAGCTCGGCCCAACTTCAACGGTAACGCTTTCGCCATGTTTCGATCTTAAGAAAATCGATATTTTAAGGTCACCAGATGGTTTCGGCAGTGGCTTAAGAGTCGTCGTATTTTGATACATCCGAAGAACATTCAATATCCTCTGCTCTCTATCAATTTCGTCGCAATCCACCAAAAAAACACGTTTGTAATTCTCAATCAGATCTTTCAAAACTTCACTTTCCTTCTGCCTCCAATCTATCCCTCTTTTGACTAAAAAAATTTTAAAAATTATTTATTTTAAAATATATGGGATAAATGAGCATTTTTGATATCAGAACTTGGGGATAAATGAGCATTTTTGATATCAGAACTTGGATAAATGAGCATTTTTATATCAGAAGTGGGATAAATGGCATTTTTGATATCAGAATTGGGATAAATGAGCATTTTGATATCAGAATGGGATAAATGGCATTTTTGATATCAGAACTTGGGAAAATGAGCATTTTTGATATCAGAACTGAAATGAGCATTTTTGATATCAGAACATGAAATGAGCATTTTTGATATCAGAACTTGGATAAATGAGCATTTTTGATATCAGAACTTGGATAAATGAGCATTTTTGATATCAGAACTGAAATGAGCATTTTGATATCAGAACTGGAAATGAGCATTTTTGATATCAGAACATGACAATGAGCATTTTTGATATCAGAACATGAAATGAGCATTTTTGATATCAGAACACATAAATGAGCATTTTTGATATCAGAACTTGGTGATAAATGAGCATTTTTGATATCAACTCTGGGATAAATTTATTTAAAAAAAGTTATGTACTTACACCTATCCTTATTGGAAAAACTATTTTTTTAATTAAAAATAATAAATTATTATTATTTTTTTAATTAAAAATAATAAATATATTATTTTTTCTAAATTAACCCTTTCGAGACCGCAGGCGACTATATTGCCTTTCGCGCTTTTCGTTTGGAGACCGCAGGCGACTTTAGTTGCCCAGCGGGAAGCCTCTCTAAAAAATTTAATACCTTCGCTTCCGTGGCGCTAGCAACATGCAAAAACTGGCAATCTGTTGGGGAAGAAATGAACTACGTGATGATCGCATCACTCGTCGCTTTCTGTGCTTTGCTGAGCGCTGGGAGCGGGAGAGAAGTGAGGGGAAAAGTGCTGCGTCAGTGGCGCAGAGAATCCGGCGTCAGACGGGTCTCGAAAGGTTAAGTTAATTTATATAAGGTTTTACTGACCTCAATACCCATTAGGGTCGGAGCCCAAATGGCGGAATTGTCAGATGGCATTTTATTAGATTCGGACTGTTCAGCTATAAAAGCAAGATGGCCGAAAAGCCTTCTGGCTGTCACATAGTTGATTCTCGGAGTTTTTCCAGAATCGTTCTATACATAGCGATTTTTTCTTTCTGGCTGCATTTTGCCGCTGAAAAATTAATTTTGATGAGTATGTTTCGGAATTTCGCTCCCGCTATACTTACATGCAGCTTTGAAGAAATATTTATGCAAAATTCCTGTCATCAGAGTATCGGAAAGATCTTGAAAAAATCTTTTTAAGACGCTGGCGACATCATGTTCTGTATATTCCTGTCGGCTCAACTGAACTGACCAAGCGTCTTCTCTAAATTCAGCAGTCAATCTCGTCACATTATTGCTTCCTCCACTTCTTCTGTAAATCCCTTCCGACATACTTCCTAAAAAAATAATAAACAAAAAAAATGGGTTTTTAGTTTTACCGTGAGCATAAATGAAGCTTAAGCATTTGTCGACAACAACAGGGACATCATCTTTAGTAAGCTGCTGTTCATCAAGGCCGCTCCGTTTTCTCTGGCAGACATTTTAATCGCTTGCCTCCACGCTTTTGTTTCTCTCAAATTATCCATTTGAAGATACAAAACTTTGTCTACAGTATGGACCTGAATATACGACCCTTGCTCACTGACATCTTGACAGCTCCCATCATCTTCCTGAAGACCGACAAGCCTCGTCTTCCTCAAATCGACCTCCTTCATCCTCTGCTTCATCTGGCAATAATAAAGAATGCGCTTCGTCAAAAGTATCCATGCACCAGTCCAATCATCCGTCACTCCCTCCTAAAAAAAATGTTTAAAAAATAAAAAAAAATAAAATGAAGACCTTTAGGAAGCATTGTCCAGCTCGGCAGTAATCAGATGATAACTTCAGCGGAAAAACATTGGTTAAGCTTTCTAAAAGCTTTCGCATCCACATTTTACAATCGGCAGATGATGAAGCGCCAAAAATATAAGGTTTCGTTTTCCCGCTTATGCTCACTTCCCAACAATGGACTGCGTTATCTTCATTCATGCATATCTTCGGATCAAGAAGGCTGTATATACTTAATATGTTTTCCAACGGTATAACTTCTTTGTTGGTACTATTTTTATCGGAGGCCAAACTCAATTTGCCTTCGGCAAGCTGACACCATTTTTGGCTGAAATCCTTCGGTTTGTCGCCATTGGAAAGTGATCTTAAGACAAAACCGTGAAATGGCGACTGGGACAACATAAGTTTCTGCCCGACTTCTCTTGCTTTTGAATTTTTTCTGGAAAGACTGGGCGTCCATGGTGCTCCATCAGGGACCATTTTGTTAAGAACTTTCTTGACATTCGTCCATGTCACCAGATTGCTTAACTTGTTTTCTTTGGATCCCTTGGGTACTTCATCGACGACCACAAAACTGCTTTGTCCGGCCACTCTATGGTAGAGAAAATATTCAACATCGTTGGGAACAGAATGATCTTCTTCAGGTAAAGAATCAATTCGTTCAGGAGGCGTTGGAATATTATAGATATCAATATCTTCTTCCTCATTTTCTTTCATCATTTCCTGTTTAACTTGTTGAAGTCTCATTTCTTCTTTTTTCTTCAATCTTTCTTCAAATAAAGGATCAAATTCATAAATTACGGAGCGAGATGTTAATGATTTGGTGTCTTCTTCTTGAGAAGAAATCGATTTTGATGGTAAGGAAACTAAGCAGTTTTCATATTCAGGTCTGGAGCGATCGGGCTCATCTACGATTCGTACAGTCGGTTTATTAGGTTCTTCTGAATATATATTTTCTGATTTTAAAGAAAAGGAGTCTTCTATGGCCACATTTTCGTATAGAGGTTTCTGAACTTTGAATAAATTCGTTCCATGTGCGGCTTCGTAGAAGTTCCAGGAGTTCGATGGCGAAGGTTTGTTGATGGGGACTTCTTCGTAGTAAGGACGATCGGGAGTGACGGAAAAGTCGCAGACGCTGGATCGAGCGGATTGTACATGGTCGTAGAAAGATTCGTCGGGTAAAGGCGGAGGAGGATACGACGGTGGAGGTAGTTCTTCATAATCCGAAGCTAAAGGTGAACCAAATTTGATATCTTGAAAAACATCGTCGGGAAGACTCTGCGTTTTTTTCTCGACTTCTTTTTCTTTTTCAGTCTGTATTTCTGAAGATTGTCTTTTTATTATGTTCTTAATTCTTGAATCTGTGATGGCTTCTTGAACGTTACTTTTGACCCGTTTAAGACTTTTTTGAGGCTGCTGGTAGTCGAGAATGATTTTGAATACTGGACTGTGCTTTCTTTTCTTTCTGGGACTGAAGGAGTGGCGAGAGATACGCGGGGTAATGGGACGGGAGCGCGGCTCCCTCGGGGCCGTGGGATCGGGATTCCTCCTTCGGCCATTTCAAAAAAAGACGAGGACGACCAATGTTCCGACTACGGTCGCCTTAAGGACTCTTTTAGCAACCGTACCTTTTTTAAACTTCTTTTTGATCCTCATGAACATCTTGGAGACACAAAAAACTTACGACGGAAAACGACAACAAGGAATGATGGCGGTATGACTCACGAGTTTATTTCCTGAGAAAGTAATTTAGTATTCTGTTATTTGTTAAAAATAGTGTCAAACTGTCAACTCAACAAGTGATCAGTCGGTGGGAGACTGGTCTTGCTGACGTCATTTTATGACGTAATCAACGGGGAATTTAGAACAAACCCTACTCGCCAAAAAAGAAAACAAAATGTCAACTCACATAAAGATTTTATTAACCACGACCGATTCGGCTGTAATAAAAAGCCATCTTCAGGTGGCTACAAAACATTATCATCAAGAATTTGACATAGGCATAAAATAAAGACCTTTATGTACTTAGAGTGTACCTTCAAATCAGTATAACCATAAAATAAAGACTAAGGTCTTTATTCTATGACATAGGTAAATAAAAAAGAGAAATTCAGAAAAAAAAACTTACTGTTTAAATTTTTATTCATTAAACATTAACTGAAGTTTAGAAATAATTTTGAAAAAAGACAATATTCTTTGACCATTTTGACCAACCAGAGCCAGGTATGAAGAAAGCAAAAAGGTGATTGGTTTAAAAAATGAGACGGTTGAAACCTAACAACTAAGGCTTGTGATATTTCGTCGCGTTAGTTCTAACACCGGATAAGTCATTTTTTCTCAATTTTGAGTTAAGCATTTTTCTGATGGTAAATTTTGTGGTGGATCGAATTCCGTTGGCAGTTTAACCCTATTACCAACAGAAAACGCGTAGTTCACGATTTAGCCAACAGGTGATGCATTGATTTCCAGAGAAATTAATCCGTATTTTGGATCTCCTGAAAACCTTGGAAAATGACTTGTCCGGTGTTAGAACTAACGCGACGAAATATCACAATAACTTCTTTAAGAAAGTTGATTGGTTAAAACCGACTCATTTTTTAAACCAATCACCTTTTTTGTTTTTTTCATACCTGGATCTGGTTGGTCAAAATGGTCAAAGAATATTTGTCTTTCTTCAAAATTATTTCTAAAGTTTAGTTAATATTTTGACAAAAACTTTAAACAGTAAGATTTTTTTCTAAAATTCTCTTTTTATTTATGCCCAGTTCTTGATGATAATGTTTTTTTCTTTTTTTCTCGTTTTGTAGCCACCTGAAGATGGATTTTTATTGAAGCCGAAACTGGTCGTGGAAAAATCTTTATGTGAGTTGACATTTGTTTTCTTTTTTGGCGTTTTTTCTTGTTATTTATTTATTTTTATTTTATACTTATTTATTTTTATTTAATTAATTATTTTTGTCCAAGAGCAACGTTTTTGGTCAACAATGATGTATTCAACGAAATTTTTTTCCAACAGTTTTTATGGTTTTCAAAATTTTATTTTGCCAAAAAATGATCACTTTTAACCCTTTCGAGACAGCAACTGACGCCAGATTCTCTGCGCTACTGGCGCAGCACTTTTCCCTTCTCTTTGCCCCTCGCTTTTCCCCAAACGCTCCCAGCGCCCAGAAAGCGACAGTGATGCGATCATCGTAGTTCATTTCTTCCCCAACAGATTGCCAGTTTTTGCATGTCGCTAGCGGCACGGGAAGCAAAGGTATTAAATTTTTTAGAGAGGCTTCCCGCTGGCGCCGCTGGGCAACTAAAGTCGCCTGCGTCTCCAAACGAAAAGCGCGAATGGCAACTATAGTCGCCTGCGGTCTCGAAAGGGTTAAGGACATAACTTGCATTTAGAGCCCCCCCCCCCCCCCAGGAGTAAAGAATTCAACAAAAAATAAAATAATAAATTTATTTTAAAGGAACAATGATATTTTTTTAAAAACTCTGAATATACACTCAAGAATCAAATACCATGAAACAGATTTAAGGCACAAAATTTACAGTTTGACTAGCTGCACTCTCCATTTTTCAAACGTTATAAATCTAAACAAAATATTAAATTGAAATAAATAAAAGGAACAATAGTGTTTTATGACTAGTTTATTATTTTACTGTATATCAGTGAATATGCAAAGGACTAGATGACTCTTCCATAGTATTTAAAGGTTAGTCTGTACAAACTTATATTATTGTTATTTTATTATTTTTTAGTGGTCCCTTAAGTGACAATTAAAAAATAGAAAATAGTCTTTGTCACTTTAAACGCTTATGGCCAAGTTGAAGAGTTGAGAAGAGAAGGCGATTAGGTTGTTTTCGGCGTTTTTCATGCAGGAGGATTCCTCATGTTTGCAGAGATAGGATTTGAGAGCGAAAGCTTTTCCGCAGCGGCTGCAAACGTGCGGTTTTTTGTTGGAATGAGTCTGGACGTGGGCGCGGAGGTTGGAACGATCTGCAAACGCTTTGTCGCAGACGTTACACTTAAAAGGTTTTTCACCTAAAATGAGATAGTAAACAATCAAAATTTTATCAAAGAATTAACCAATAATGGAGGAAGAACTGTGATAACGACGTGAGATACCCGTTATCACAGTCATTTCTTCCTCCATTATTGGTTAATTCTTTGATAGTAAATTCAATAAACTTGCGGAATATGGACAATAAAAATTAAAATTTTATGTTCTGCAATACCTGTATGAGTCCTTATATGACCCTGAAGAAGCCATGGGCGTGAAAAGCCTTTGCCGCAAATGTGGCAGGTACAAGCCTGATTGTGGGTCCTCACATGCATACTGAAAGCCGGGACTGAAACGTATAGTTTACCGCAATGAGGGCAACTTCTCGCCTTCTTGTCTGTGAGAGAGCGATGTACCTGCCTGTGGCGAGCCAAATTGCTCGACGTTGTATACTTTTTCCCACATTCCGAACACGGATAGTACTCCTTAACCTAAAAATAATTGATAAAATTTGAAAAAGATAAAATTTTTACTTTTGTGGCTTTAGGCTCAAGCTGTCCAGCAGCGATACTGACTTCAGCAAGCTGAGTCAAGTTATAAAGTTCATCAACAGGCGCCTCATCTTTAGAAGTCTCTTCCGCTACTTCTGCTTCTTCTGTAAAAATATTTTATTTATTTAAAACCCTTAATAACAATTCTAGACGTCATAAAAATAGATAACTCATGCCAAGAAGGTCTTTTTTATTTCAATAAAGGTTGGACTATTTTCACGGCAGGTGGTGGCCGAATCAGGTGGTTGAAGATACGCCTTTTTTTTCTTGACAAATTGCCAATAAAAACTTAAAATGATACCACCTTTATATGGACCTATAATACTCTTAAAGTTTTTAAATAAATTTTACTGTTTATTAAGAAAAATGAACAGGTGGATTTTTTTGTCGATAAATTCAAAAAATACCTTTAATTTAAAAACTTAAGATTTAACTAATTATTTTAATTAATTAAAGTAAATTGGTGTATACCTTGTTCTTCAGTTGGGTAACGCCTGTGTGTGAAGAGGAAGGCCCTGGGCATGACTGCGGCGTTCGAGTGACTTCTGCTTATAAATAGTTTTCTTGGCTCGTGATCCCCCTTTTGTCGTATAAAGCACGTGAACCAACCCCACCTAAGAAACAACCACCGGCTGTAATAAAAAAAAATATAAATATATATAACCTCAAATAGCATTAATTGCTCCACATTCAAAATGGCGAAATTACGCACGTGGTCTCCATTTTTTTAAGAAAATTTTTTAGACAAAAAAGATTTTTTTAAGTAAAAATGAATGCGAATAACAATATCTGCCATTAGACCGTCAAAAATAAAATAAAAGTACAAATTTTGAACAAAAAAAGTAAAGAATACTCACTTTTATACGCAGTAGAAATCAGAAGAATGAGGAAAAAACTTTTAAAAGCTTTCCTCCCCACAAATTTTCCAATACAGGTGTGCAATTTAAAATTGGAAGGTTATAAATAAATAGGTAATCCTATTATCAATTATGTAAAATAGTTTTTTAAAAATTTACCTAATTTTTTAGTCATTTTATAATTTGTTTGAAATAATTTAAAACTGTAACCTCTGGGAGGATATGATAAAAAAAATGGCTTCAAGAGCAAAAATGGCCGACTTTTACGTAAGCAACAGGGTTCCCATACGTTTTTCTAAAATAGTTTAGACTCCGTTTTTTCCCATTAAAATTTAAAAATAAATTTAGAGATTTTAGTGTTCTAATAAACAGAAATATGATTTAAAAAAAACTAAATATAGCCAAAATGGCGGTCATTTTGTGCGTAATCAACAGGTTGTCAACCGTCTTTCCAATTAGCTGTTCTTAAAATCAAGGGTATTACAACAGTTTTTAGTCAAAATGGCGGTCATTTTGTGCGTAATCAACAGGGTTGTCAACCGTCTTACCAATTAGCTGTTCTTAAAATCAAGGGTATTACAACAGTTTTTAGTCAAAATGGCGGTCATTTTGTGCGTAATCAACAGGGTTGTCAACCGTCTTTCCAATTAGCTGTTCTTAAAATCAAGGGTATTACAACAGTTTTTAGTCAACAAAATGGCGGTCATTTTGTGCGTAATCAACAGGGTTGCCAACCGTCTTTCCAATTAGCTGTTCTTAAAATCAAGGGTATTACAACAGTTTTTAGTCAACAAAATGGCGGTCATTTTGTGCGTAATCAACAGGGTTGTCAACCGTCTTTCCAATTAGCTGTTCCTAAAATCAAGGGTATTACAACAGTTTTTAGTCAACAAAATGGCGGTCATTTTGTGCGTAATCAACAGGGTTGCCAACCGTCTTTCCAATTAGCTGTTCTAAAATCAAGGGTATTACAACAGTTTTTAGTCAACAAAATGGCGGTCATTTTGTGCGTAATCAACAGGTTGTCAACCGTTTTCTTAGCTGTTTTAAAATAAGGGTATTACAACAGTTTTTAGTTTAAAATTAGGCGGTTTACTCAAAACTAAGGTTGATTTTTGAAATGACTGTTGGTTCCGATTTTGATGTTTAAAAATACATTAAAAAGGGGCCTGAGATTGATCGTTGAAAGGTAGGAAGTCCAGATTGTTGATTTAAAGGGGCGTGTGGCGTGTGCGGTGGTTTAAAATGCCACATGGTGTCTACACGTGCCTTAACACGTCGGTATCAAACAAGTAGCTACTATTTTCCCCCCCACAATTTTTGACATGCAGGATGTCTCTAAATAGTAACGCACCTTGACAGAGCTAATTAGTCTTACGTCATAGGAAGTGCTTATTTTAAAAAGTTAGCAAAATTGCGTTTGAAATCAGATCAAAAATATAGAAAAAATTTTTTTTTTGGTGGCAAACTTTTTAGTTAGGACTATAAAAAGATTACTCATCTGTTGAGGGAAGGACTCTTACGCCCCCACGAACAAGTCTGAGGCACGTGCCAAGTTTAGACCTTTCCTTTGGCTTTTTCGGAGCAGGTGGCCTCTCACAACACGTGTTGATTCAATCAGAGCGATCCCAAATTAACCCTCGACTCTCCTTGTCCGATTTTACAGCCCTTAACAAATTAATTTACTTTGAAGTCTAACTTAATTTCGACCTTCGGATTGACGGGAGTGAAGATTTCAAGCCTGTTTTCAACCAGAAAATTGAAATTTTAGGCTCAATTTCGATAGTTTCTCGCCAAGTCTTCATCCGTGGAAAAACACCCCGCCTCGCAAAAACCCTTCAACAGCAGCCAGAAGTTATGATATCAACTCCCCGCCATCCGATGTACACTATAGAGAAAGAGGAGAGATGAAGCGCCCGTGCTCCCGTTTTTAAAGCTCCCCTTGGCGGCGTCGCGAAATGCTTTTTATGAGGGAGAACACGGTTTTTAGAAAATTAACAGAATATTGAAGGAGATAGCCCTGCGAATAGCCTGTGAACAAGCATCTTTTCAGGATTTTAGACCGATCTATAACATACCAACTAATCGATACTCTTGATTAATATATTTCATACCTAAATAAACGTTGAGGGTAATTTCCAAATGTTCGACTGATCGCTTAAGAAAAAAGTAGCATTTGTTCGCACTGGAGGTAATAGTTTTAGACAGTTCGATACATAGCTCCTAAGTAATCAGTAGTCCCTGATTAATGTATTACACACCTGTATTTCGTGATGCCGCCAAGGGGAGCTTTGAAAACGGGAGCAGGGCGGTTCATCTCTCCTCTTTCTCTACAGTATACATTGGAGGGCAGAGAAGTTGATGCCATAACTTTTTCTGGATGCTGTAGAAGGTTTTTTGCGAGGCGGCCCTCTTCCCTCTAAAAAAAAAACCGTCTTGATAAGGGAAGAGGGAAGAGAGGGAAGAGGGAAGAGAGGGAAGAGGGAAGAGAGGAAGAGGGAAGAGGGAAGAGGGAAGGGGAAGAGGGAAGAGGGAAGAGGGAAGAGGGAAGAGAGGGAAGAGGGAAGATTTCCTTCCGATATCAACCCAAAAAAAGTTAGGAATAAAAAACTGAAATTTTCCTCTACCCGGGAGAGATAAGAGGGAAGAGAGGGAAGAGGGAAGAAGGGAAGAGGGAGAAGAGGGAGAAGAGGGAAGAGAGGAAGAGGGAAGAGAGGGAAGAGAGGAAGAGAGGGAAGAGAGGGAAGAAGAGAGGGAAGAGAGGGAAGAGGGAAGAGGGATTTCCTTCCGATATCAACCCAAAAAAAGTTAGGAATAAAAAACTGAAATTTTCCTCTACCCGGGGAGAGATAAGAGGGAAGGGGAAGAGGGATGAGAGGGATGAGAGGGAAGAGAGAGGGAAGAGGGAAGAGGGAGAAGAGGGAGAAGAGGGAAGAGAGGGAAGAGGGAAGAGAGGAGAGAGGGAAGAGGGGAAAGAGGGAAGAGAGGGAATAGAGAAGGGAAGAGAGAAGAGGGAGAGGGAAGAGAGGGAATAGGGAAGAGGGAAGAGGGATTTCCTTCCGATCTCAACCCAAAAAAGTTGGAATAAAAAACTGAAATTTTCCTCTACCCGGGAGAGATAAGAGGGAAGAGAGGGAAGAGGGAGAGGGAGAAGAGGGAAGAGAGGGAAGAGAGGAAGAGAGGGAAGAGAGGGAAGAGAGGGAAGAGAGGGAAGAGAGGGAGAGAGGGAAGAGAGGGAAGAGAGGGAAGAGGGAAGAGAAGAGAGGGAAGAGGGAAGAGGGATTTCCTTCCGATCTCAACCCAAAAAAAGTTAGGAATAAAAAACTGAAATTTCTCTCTACCCGGGGAGAGATAAGAGGGAAGAGAGGGAAGAGGGAAGAAAGGGAAGAGGGAGAAGAGGGAGAGGGAAGGGAAGAGGGAAGAGAGGAAGAGAGGGAAGAGAGGAAGAGAGGGAGAGAAGAGAGGGAAGAGAGGGAAGAGGGAAGAGAGGGAAGAGAGGGAAGAGAGGGAAGAGGGAAGAGGGATTTCCTTCCGATATCAACCCAAAAAAAGTTAGGAATAAAAAACTGAAATTTTCCTCTACCCGGGGAGAGATAAGAGGGAAGGGAAGAGGGAAGAGGATGAGAGGGATGAGGGAAGAGGAAGAGGGAAGAGGAGAAGAGGGAGAAGAGGGAGAAGAGGGAGAAGAGGGAAGAGAGGGAAGAGAGGGAAGAGAGGGAGAGGAAGAGAGGGAATAGAGGGAAGAGAGGGAATAGAGAGAGGGAAGAGAGGGAAGAGGGAAGAGGGAAAGAGGGAATAGGGAAGAGGGAAGAGGGATTTCCTTCCGATCTCAACCCAAAAAAGAGTTTGGAATAAAAAACTGAAATTTTCCTCTACCCGGGGAGAGATAAGAGGGAAGAGGGGAAAAAAGGGAAGAGGGAAAGAGGGAAGAGAGGGAAGAGAGGGAAGAGAGGGAAGAGAGGGAGAGAGGGAAGAGAGGGAAGAGAGGGAGAGAGGGAAGAGAGGGAAGAGAGGGAAGAGAGGGAAGAGAGGGAAGAGAGGGAAGAGAGGAGAGGAGAGGGAAGAGGGATTTCCTTCCGATCTCAACCCAAAAAAGTTAGGAATAAAAAACTGAAATTTCTCTCTACCCGGGGAGAGATAAGAGGGAAGAGGGGAAGAGGGAAGAAGGGAGAGGGAGAAGGGGAAGAGAGGGAAGAGAGGGAAGAGGGAAGAGAGGGAAGAGGGAAGAGAGGGAAGAGGGAGAGGATTTCCTTCCGATATCAACCCAAAAAAAGTTAGGAATAAAAAACTGAAATTTTCCTCTACCCGAGATAAGAGGGAAGAGGGAAGAGGAAGAGAGGGATGAGAGGAAGAGGAAAGAGGGAAGAGGGAAGAGGGAAGAGGGAAGAGGGAAGAGAGGAAGAGAGGGAAGAGGGAAGAGAGGAAGAGGGAGAGAGAAGAGAGGAATAGAGAGGGAAGAGAGGAAGAGGGAAGAGGGAAGAGGGAAGAGAGGGAAGAGGGAAGAGGGATTTCCTTCCGATCTCAACCCAAAAAAAGTTAGGATTAAAAAACTGAAATTTTCCTCTACCCGGGGAGAAGGGGAAGACGGAAGAGAGAAGAGGGAAGAAGAGGAAGAGAAGAAAAGAAAGAAGCCGGTCGGGTTTTTGCTTGGCGGGGCGGATCGCTAGTTTTAAACCTTTTTCGTCAAGATTACCCATTTTTCCATCAAATTAGACTAAATCTCACAAAAAAATTTTATAGGTTATTTCTGCCTCGTTTTTACCCAAGTTACACATTCTATGCTCTAATATAATTTCCCCGCCATTTTTAAAGATTTATATTGACTTTATTAAACAATCATTGGTTAAAATTAATTAATAACCGAATGTTCAATGTAAACTAAATGAAGTAGCGCACGGAGGGGTATTTCAGGAATAGAATATTGTTCCGTTCCTTATTTAGTACGGAAGGGAGTCGGTGAAGTAACATCTGTCTCTATGAAGTCGATGAAACACTTGGATGACCCAGAATAAAATCGCTGTTCTCAGCCTTAACAAACATATTTAAGTCTGTTCAAAAATACGATTTCTGGAGTTTTTGAGAAGTTGGAGAACGGGTAGGTACTAACGTCTTTCAACTTTATGAATGCCTTTGTTCTGCATTTGTATTTAAAAGTTTAGTCATCTACCGCTTGGAGTGATGCTAGTCGATACTTCAATGTTCTTTGGGATCCAACAAAATAAAGGTTAATTACTTAAGAAGAGTATTTAGAAAAAAGGATGCTTTAATAATTTGACAATATTTAAGATTCGTTTAACTTTCTTCTTCTGACTTCATTGACAAGAGCGTTAGCGATTGCTTTCTCGCTTTGATTTTTCTCGTTTCCATTCCTTCTTGTTCGTTCGTGAGGTCGTGGATTTTTCGGATGGACTCAGCGATCGATTCGTAACTTTCGCCGATCCCGAGGCTTTCGTCTTCGTCGTGGTTCTGCTTGTTTTTGGTCAATTTCCCTTTTTTCTTTTCGTCTACGGCGACGACGGTCTCGGAGCTCGAGGCCTGTTTCACCGGTGAAAGCGAATTTTCGTTCGTATCCTCGATGATTTTGATCTCGGGGATGTCCGCCGACCAACCGGATACCGTCGAATCTTCCCTTTCACGGTAGACTTGATCAGATTTTTTCGACCTGAGAACGCTTTGATGATATTGTGAATACCTTTGGGCTTCTCGTCTTTTTCAACTTGAGGTATCCCTTCGTCAGAATCGTTCGACTGTTTCCTTTTCTTCTTAAAAAATTGAAGAGCTTCTAAAAAGGCCAAAGAAGTATACAGGACAGGCTACAAGAGGCAAGCCTGTATACAGGCTCTGTTCTTCTGCATACAGGCAACAAGAGGCAAGCCTGTATACAGGCTCTGTTCTTCTGCATACAGGCTACAAGAGGCAAGCCTGTATACAGGCTCTGTTCTTCTGCATACAGGCTACAAGAGCAAGCCTGTATACAGGCTCTGTTCTTCTCCATACAGGCTACAAGAGTCAAGCCTGTATACAGGCTCTGTTCTTCTGCATACAGGCTCAAGAGGCAAGCCTGTATACAGGCTCTGTTCTTCTGCATACAGGCTGCAAGAGTCAAGCCTGTACACAGGCTCTGTTCTTCTCCATACAGGCTACAAGAGTCAAGCCTGTATACAGGCTCTGTTCTTCTGCATACAGGCTACAAGAGGCAAGCCTGTATACAGGCTCTGTTCTTCTGCATACAGGCTGCAAGAGTCAAGCCTGTACAGGCTCCGTTCTTCTGCATACAGGCTACAAGAGCAAGCCTGTATACAGGCTCTGTTCTTCTGCATACAGGCTACAAGAGTCAAGCCTGTATACAGGCTCTGTTCTTCTGCATACAGGCTGCAAGAGTCAAGCCTGTACACAGGCTCCGTTCTTCTACATACAGGCTACAAGAGCAAGCCTGTATACAGGCTCTGTTCTTCTGCATACAGGCTACAAGAGTCAAGCCTGTATATGTATACAGGCTCTGTTCTTCTGCATACAGGCTACAAGAGTCAAGCCTGTATACAGGCTCTGTTCTTCTGCATACAGCTATAAGAGTCAAGCCTGTATACAGGCTCTGTTCTTCTGCATACAGGCTACAAGAGTCAAGCCTATATACAGGCTCTGTTCTTCTGCATACAGCTATAATAGTCAAGCCTGTATACAGGCTCTGTTCTTCTGCATACAGGCTACAAGAGTCAAGCCAGGAGGAAGGACAAGTCCGGCCTCCTAGCTAGCCTCTTCTTCAGCTCGGTAAGATTTTCATTACCTTTTTTATCGGAATCCGTATTCTGATCTTGAGAATCCGATTTGATTTCCGAAAAGTCGATCGGAGTTTTCGGTCCTTCCGGAACCGAATTGATGATCCTCTTCCATTTATTAAACGAAGTCTCGATATCTCCTCCTTTCCTTCGTTTCTCCGCCAATTGAAAAACTTTCCTTCTTTCTTCTGTCCTTTCCCTTCTTAGTTGTATCTGCGATCAAAAAAATGAGTTTGAAACCCCAAAATATTTTAATCTACCTTAAGATCATCGTTGGCTTCTCGCAGCGCATTAGTGAGTGAAATCAGATAGTAAATTATTAAAATTAAAAGCATCAATAGCGGTATGACGATTCCAGGTGAGGCGATATAGTCGAGAACTTTATGCAAATACGAAGGTATCACTTTTTTCAACGTGCTTGTGAAAATGTGGTATATTTATTGTGGTTTGAAAACGGACCGCAGTGCCAGGAAGGATCGACCCAAACGACGGCATATCCGACGGGCAACACACATAAGAAAAGCATCGTCAATAATAACGCGAAGTAAAAGTTATTCGATCTGCTAGCTTTGAAGACGACTTCGTGAGGCACGTTGCACGTCAGGACGGCCCATGACCTAAAAATTGATTAGCCATCAGCTTCTGTAAGAGACGAACCTCATGTGCATAATGATTGCCAATTTGAGTAAATTGATCAAAGGAAGGCCTGGAGAAAAGAACATCCCCATCCAAACCATCCCTTGGTTGTTGACCAGATGTAAAATATTTTCAGCAATCTTAAAGTCGCCGTATTGCGGGAAACGTTTTTCTAAATCCCAACACCAGCAGTTATTCATAGTCCTCACAAAAATAGCGCGGAAGAAATCAAATAACACTGATGCCACTGTATGACCTGAAATTTTACCGTGAATACGAGGGATGTCGAAAAATTAAAGACCGTTTGTATTTTGCCGCCGTACGGGCGAGTATTCTGCCAGATGGTAGCACTAGCTTGTAGCGGGAAGTTCCCCCTCCACATCGCAACTGGTCTCATCTCTCTATCTTTTCCAGAAGGCCGACGAGCTGGCCCGCAAGGGATCAGAAATGACCCCCATTGGCCCTGAGCCTTCTGTCACATTTCTAGGAGTGTGAAGAGTGAGGAGCTCAAAAGGCAAACTCTCTCTGCTACTTTGACGAGATGGCATAAAGCTCGAGGTCAAAGGCATGCCAAGATGTTCATTAGTGGACCACGGCATGGATTTACAGCAGACCTGCTCAGGCAGGGCAGAACCAAAGTCCGCATTATGGTGGGTCTGCTGACCGGTCACTGTAAACTCCGCAAGCACCTTCAAAGGTTGGGAGTGACAGAGGACAGCACCTGCCGCTTCTGTTTGGAGGAGGAGGAGACGGCGGACCACGTCCTCAGTTATTGCGAAGGCCTAGCACGGCTGAGGTTCATGGATATAGGGGAAGAGAAACCCAGTCCATCGAACTACACAAAGAGACCCCTGTCCAGCCTCTGGAGGCTAATCAGAGCCTGGGGCTTGATGGGGAGCTCTGATCAGGAAACAAGGGCGCACAATAGACCCATCAGGGGTCGGGGTGCACATGGCCTAATCAACCTAATCTAATCTCTATCTTTTCCAGTGTTGCTACGGCAGCCGTTCGCGATGGACGTCTCGGTGCTAAGTCCCGCCGGTTGTGAAGTTCGCTCCGTCATCCGTTTCCTAAACGCCGTAGCAACACCGGATAAGATAGAGATGAACCAGTTGCGATGTGGAGGGGGAACTTCCCGCTACAAGCTAGTGCTACTATCTGGCAGAATACTTCGCCCGTACGGCGGCAAAATACAAACGGTCTTTAATTTTTGGACATCCCTCGTAGAAAAGAGATTTTTTGTACCATGTCCATTATGGTAAGCTTGACAAGTTCTTGGCCGAATGTCGTCTCCCAGCAGAGTTGACGAAGTCTTTTCCGTGTTGTATAGTCGAGTTCTTTGGTGGATCTTGATCTGTTTGGGTTGGGGTCATCAGGAGATGATGTGGCTGAAATAGCTGTCATTAAACCGAGGAAATCCCAAGGAAGGATACCTGATATCGTTGGAGAGTTGATGTGATATTCCAATTTTCCAAATCGGTCTCCGTCACGTTTCCTTCTAAATCGACGCATCGTTGAACCCAACATTTTCTGACTCCATTCGTCACATTCGTCGAGTTATATTCATACATATCGTTCACGTAGTTTAAGGTGGTGTTGTAGTCGTAATCATAGTCCATAGGAATCGTGACGTTTTCCGGGCTTGACAGTTCAGAAGAAGCGCGACAGTGATCGCTTTGACAGTGGTGACTTGACAGTCGACCTCTACTCTACGGCAAACTATCTCGGCAGTCGAAGCCGTCGTCGTCACATTCAAAACACCCATATCGGCTTAGTCACATTTTTAAACTGAACAGCAAGCTCTTTTAACTCCACAGACTAAAATAATATGAATAAACAAAAAGCATTTTCTGTTGCTCACCATTGTGCTTATCTTGCTGAAGGTAGCAAAAATGAAAGAATAAAGGTTAAGAAGGTTAAGAACCATGATTCTTGCCAGCTGCATCCTCAACGCTTTTCTAGGATGATATCTTTCCAGAATGCCGATACCGTCGAACAAAATCGGATACAAAAATCCAATAAGGGTGACCACAATGACTTCGCTTTGCCGCCACCAGGAGGAGTTCGCTCCTTGCTCTGTGGATCGACGTACGACCAAAATAACGACGTAGACAGACGTGAAAATCAAACAGAGTACCATCAAGTGTGTAAAGATCCTCAAAGTTGTCATTTTCCAACTAAAAATTGGTTAATAAATTCGCTTGTTTTGTTGACATACTTTCTTCGTTGATCTCGCTTTTTTTCTTCTTCTTCTAATAATGCTTCTTTGAATCCGAGAATTATCGACGCCGTACGATTATGTGCGGTTTCAGAGTTCCCTATCATGTAGTCCCATCCTGTAAATATTTTCCAGCTGAAGGTACACTCGTCGTCTTTCTCTGAAAGTTTACTTTGCCTCGAGTTTTCCGCCATTCTATCAAAAGATAGCTTTCTACTTGTAAAATAATAGACATACTTGCGAAGTATGGCGACGAAACTGTAGATGTAGACGCCGAGGCCGGTCATGAAGTAGGCGTGAGGGATCCGATACCAGGAACCGATACCGCTGCCTCCTTGAGTATTGTAGTATCCGTAGAACATCGGGGAATATTTAAGAATACCTTCGAAGTTCCATAGGGTGAGAAGATTTTTAGATTTTTTTCTTCGGAAGGTAGGAGTCCTTTTCTTTCTCCTCGGTCTTCTTTACTGGCCATCAAAACCTTCAATTTTTATATTATAATTAATTTGAACATTTTACTGCAGAGAAACCAAATCCAGAGTAACAACAACCTGCTGGGGTCGGCCGAAGTAATCTTGGAGAGAGAATGATCGATAATACGATATTATCGATTATGATCGAAGATAGATCCCTCGATGTATACAGGGTGTCCGGAAACACATGGCAAGCGTCTGGAGAGCGTTAAAAAGTGTTTTACGAAAAAAGTTAAATGTAAACCCCCCTTAATTTAAATCAAAGAATTTGATGGTGTATTTAAAATCCGCCTGGATATACAGGGTGTCCCAGACACAACCTAACTTCGTTATTTCAAATGAGAACCCCTATTTTTTATTTCAGATTCGTAATCTACGCAAATTTCAAGTAGATTTGAGTACTCATATGACGATTTTGGACCAATTTAAAAAATGTCAAAATTTAGCGTTTTTTGCGCTAAAATCCGTTAAAATTGACCTAGGAGACTCGTTTTTTTTAATTCCACTTATTTTTTCCCGAAGAATCCAACTGTCTCAAATTTGAGCATCTTCGCATTCTGCATCACGAGATTTCGTCGCTAATGGCCTTTTTTTCAAGTTTAACTCCAAATTCATACTTCAAAAATGGAAATTAGCGATTTGTTGACGGAATTTTAATTTTTGATGCATAAACACAAAGACGCTGTAGCTCTTTCAAAATTTGTGGTCCGAAAGAAAAATTCCTTTCAACAAGTGCTAATTTTCATTTCTGAACTAAAAATTTGGGTTCTAACTTGAAAAAAGGCCATTAGCGACGAAATCTCGTGATGCAGAATGCGAAGATGCTCAAATTTGAGACAGTTGGATTCTTCGGGAAAAAATAAGTGGAATTAAAAAAAAAACGAGTCTCCTAGGTCAATTTTAACGGATTTTAGCGCAAAAACGCTAAATTTTGACATTTTTTAAAGTTGTCCAAATCGTCATATGAGTACCAAATCTACTTGAAATTTTGCGTAGATTACGAATCTGAAATAAAAAATAGGGGTTCTCATTTGAAATAACGAATTAGGTTGTGTCTGGGACACCCTGTATATCCAGGCGGATTTTAAACTACACCATCAAATTCTTTGATTTAAATTAAGGGGGGTTTACATTTAACTTTTTTTCGTAAAACCACTTTTTAACGCTCTCCCAGACGCTTGCCATGTGTTCCGGACACCCTGTATACTAAACTAAGGTTTAGTATATACATCGATGATAGATCCTCGACGTCAACACTAGCACATTCTGGCGGCTTAAGTCGTAGCTGGGAACTCGAATAGGTCCGTTGTTACTCTAGATTGGTTTCTCTATAATTTTTACCTCTGGAATACAGACGAATGTTATTAAGACAATCGCGGTGACTAGATTGACTGAGAATAGCCAACGTAAAAAAGTGAAGTATGACGCAACCACAGAGCCGAAATGCGATTCAATTTCTTTATACTCGACTCCCAAGGTATTAAAAATTTCGATAAATAACTATTTCCCGTTTTAAATAATGCCATTGCTGAAAAATTCAAGAGGTTAGAAAAATTGGCGGGATAACCTCAACAGATACATCGTTGACCATTATTATGTTAAATGAGCTAAAACGTCTTTAGTACTTTTATTATGAGCTAGACGTTCATGTAAGGCGCCTTCGTGCCTTTTAATGTAAGCTTTGGCGTCCTGACTAGTTTGAGCTGGAAAAAAAGGTCAATAAGGCTTCAAAAACGTAGAGGGCTACTTTTCTGCGCATAGGCCACGGCTGATGTTTGACCTGGCTTAAGACTTCTTTATGGACGCGCATTTTGTGGAAGATCTGCTCTTGAAGTTTGGTATCTTCCATGGTGACTGCTGTCCTGGAATTTTGAAAATTTGGATGGAGTGTAAAATGAGGACTTACTCGGAACTGTTGGTGATGACAGACGATTGCCTTCTGAGGTTCTCGTAGCTTTCGGGATCGGGCGAAAAAGGGCTGGATCCTCGCTTTTCGACGTTCTCCTCTTTCGACTACCTCGGCTCTCTTGCCTCGTCATGAACGCGTTGAACGTCGCAGAATAGTCATCGTCCGAAGCCACATCGTCTTTTAAAAAAATTTACTTTTTAATTCAAAAGAGGATTTACCATGTTTTTGATGAAAACGAACTTTATCGCTTCGGCGTCTTTTCTTCTTCTGCGAACGTCACTGAAAGGCGGTCTACCGACAGTTGTGGAGAAAGGTTCTACCTAAAAGGTAAATTTTAGTTTTTCCCAATCATCACCAAACTTCCGTGCCTCAAATCTCTTAAAATAATAACTCCAAAATAACGCTTAAAACATTTTGTAGAGAATTTTATTAGCTATATTTTGATGTTAATAAATTTTCTCGTAGAGCAACGGTTTTGGAGATAATTGAGAAAAACGGGAGAAATTGGCTTATAAAGCCACCAAACTTCCGTGCCTCAAATCTCTTAAAATAATAATTCTACCAAAATAACGTTAAGAACATTTTGTAGAGAATTTATTAGCTATATTTTGATGTTAATAAATTTTCTCGTGGCAACGGTTTTGGAGATAATTGAGAAAAACGGAGAAATTGGCTTTAAAGCCCAAACTTCCGTGCCTCAAATCTCTTAAAATAATAATTCTACCAAAATAACGTTTAAAACATTTTTGTAGAGAATTTATTAGCTATATTTTTGATGTTAATAAATTTTCTCGTGGAGCAACGGTTTTGGAGATAATTGAGAAAAACGGGAGAAATTGCTTTTAAAGCCACCAAACTTCCGTGCCTCAAATCTCTTAAAATAATAATTCTACCAAAATAACGTTTAAGAACATTTTTGTAGAGAATTATTAGCTATATTTTTGATGTTAATAAATTTTCTCGTAGCAACGGTTTTGGAGATAATTGAGAAAAACGGGAGAAATTGGCTTTTAAAGCACCAAACTTCCGTGCCTCAAATCTCTTAAAATAATAATTCTACCAAAATATTTAAGAACATTTTTGTAGAGAATTTATTAGCTATTTTTTGATGTTAATAAATTTTCTCATGGAGCAACGGTTTTTGGAGATAATTGAGAAAAACGGGAGAAGTTGGCTTTTAAAGCCGCTCCTAAGTTGAGAGGGACAACCTGTAAAAGCTTCATTAACTTGCGATTTTTCATACAACTATAGTGACATTTAGTGTAAATTGCTTGGGTTGAAGCATTAATTTGAAGTTCGTAAAAGCAATAAACGTTACGTGTCGGCAATATGCATAATAAACGAGGTAACTTGCTTAGATTAAATTTTACGGCGTAGTTAGGCATGCAAAGCCTGGAAGACTTAACGGTATTGCGGTTTAGTATAACAAGAAATAAATTAAGAAGTACTAACGGGACGTTTTTTTATGACCATACTATTCGTGAAACTCGCGTTTGAAAACTGGCGAAAAGATAGCCACACCCCAGGGGGTTTCTACCTGATTTACGTGGTGGGGGAAAGATTGGGATTGGTCGGAAAATTTCTCAAAGAGGAAACGACGTCTTTTAATCCTATTTGCGAAAAATAGTCGCCATTCCGACACCATTTCGCCACTTTGAGGTTTCAAAGAGATTAGAGTCCCGGAAGAACGTTTGATACGCTTTTCGGTCACGTCATTCCCTGGGGTTGGATGTAAACAGGCTCGTTACGTTTTATGGCTTGTATCTTTGTTGTAGAGTTTTTTTTTTTTTTACTTCTGATTTTACACAATTTCACCGTCAAAATAAGTTTTTCAGGTTTTCAGATGAATAAACCGACGCGTATAAAAATTAAGAGATTTTTCATTAGTGAAAAGCCCTTTTTGGTTTAATCAAATTAAACGGCCATTGTTAATAAGAAAAGGTTACGTGTACGCACCGGGTCGAGAAAGTGGCATTTTTCATCCCCATCCCATTTTTCCCCTCAACCCCTCGCCGTCCGTTTCGGTGCTTCAGGCCCGTTATTAGCAGCAGGTGATGGGGGAGGAGACGTCACGTTCATTACTTAGAAACTCACGTGACTATTAGGCGAATCCAACGAAAAAAACCCATTATCTTTTTACTTAGAATTGTACTTGGAAAAATTTTGAATTTAACCCTTTCGAGACCGCAGGCGACTTAGTTGCCCAGCGGCGCCAGCGGGAAGCCTCTCTAAAAATTTAATACCTTCGCTTCCCGTGGCGCTAGCGACATGCAAAAACGGGCAATCTGTTGGGGAAGAAATGAACTAAGTGATGATCGCATCACTCGTCGCTTTCTGTGCTTTGCTGGCGCTGGGAGCGGTCGGGGAGAAGTGAGGGGAAAAGTGCGCCAGTAGCGCAGAGAATCCGGCGTCAGACGCGGTTTCGAAAGGGTTAAGTGGAGATTCTATTAGTAGAGTTTTTTTTTTTTTTTTTTTTTTTTTTTCGAAATTGTTGTTTTGCCATCGTGGATTAGAATCAGAAGCCATGATGACCATGGTTCAAATCCCGGGATCTTTTCTTTTAAGTATTTTCCTTTAGAATGCTTAGGCCTCTCAATACCCCCCTAATTCCTGAAGTTGCTGAAGTTGCTGAAGATCTTGAGATCAAAACACGGCGGCTTTTTACCTTCAGTGGGTCAAATAAACACCGCACAAGCCATTTATTTTCTGGCCTTTCAAGTCTGAAATTAATGTTATAATGAAAACAAGACCTGATGAATAGCTTCCTGATGGCTTCGGAGATTAGGACCTGTTGCTAAATACGCTTTTAGTTTATTATTTCCCCGCATATCTAAATCAAAAGTTATGGCAACCCTTGGAAGTGGGTTTTTAAAAATTTTGGAGGCCTAAATTTTTTTGATTGATGGAAAGTTAAGAGAAATCGATTTCTTTTACCTCTGCTTGAGCGATGATGGAATCCATCTCGAAAGAAATAGCGGAGGTCTTCCTGGGTCTTCCAAGGTCAAGACGGAGAATGCCGGTTTAGCCATTCTCCTCTCAGCGAGAGACAGTTTTTCCGTCATGTTTGACGCCGGACTTGAAACTCATTAGCGTGCGAGAGCTCACAAGTTTTAAAACGAGAAAAAAAGGGCTAATTGCTTCAAAAGGCCACACCCTTAAGTACATCCCACCCCTATGGACAAAACACTACCCGTAATGATACCATATTATCCACCCCTAACAATCAATTAACTCACTAAAATATTCAACCCACAAAAAAACTGCGTTTTCAAGATCAGGTAAAAACTGGTTTAAAAAAACTATTAATTAGTTCAAAGAAGTTCGGGCTTTTTGAGAGGAAGAAATGGTGAATTAGCGTTAGTCACGTCAATGCGATTACCTTTTCTAATCTAATTCGAAGATAATTCCTGTTTAAAACGATGAAATTCTCTTTAAAAAAATTGCTTACGTTTAAAATTAGGACTTTTGTTTTCTCTAGGCAAATATTCAACTCAAAAATGCAATTTCTTTTGCGAGAAGTGTGTTTCTCCAACAGTGTGGGGTTTTCCCCTAAATTTCGGGGATTTTAGGCCTTGGGGGGGGGGGGGGAGAAGTAGTAGTTAAATTTTAGTTTTTTTTGTTCTTGTTTATTGTCTTATGGTTTATTATTAGTTATTACCTTGCAAAGTCTATTTAAAACCTTTATTAATAAAAGAAACCTATCGCAATAATTTTTCTTCACATTATACCTACTTACTAAAAAAATTTAGGGGAATAGTTGGAATCTGGGGGGAAAATAAAACCCTTTTAGGGGAACCAATGAAGTCGTCCGGCAACACTGTTCCCCAAGGCCGAGAAAGCTAATTTTCTCCCCCCCCCCCCCCATCTCACTAACCTAGAGAAAACGTCTGATTAAGGAGTTTTCATTGGTCTTTTGGCTAAAAAAGTGTTTTTCAAGGATTTTTCACAGTCTCACGGCCAATAAACACCTTTTTAAGGGCTTTTCCACTGTCTCTGGATAAGAAACATCAATTTTAGGCGTTTTTTATGTTCTCAAGGTCCAGTTAAGGGTTTTCATCAGTCATTACCCAAGAAAAATTTTGCTGCTCTTCTTCTGCTGAAGGGCCCTGATTTCTGGCTTAACCCTGAGACCGCGTCTGACGGATTCTCTGCGCTACTGGCGCTTTTTTCCTCACTTCTCCCCGACCGCTCCAGCGCCCAGCAAAGCACAGAAAGCGACGAGTGATGATCATCACGTAGTCCATTTCTTCCCCAACAGATAGTTTTTGCCTACGCCACGGAAGCAAGGTATTAAATATCTTAGAGAGGCTTCCCGCTGGCGCCGCTGGCAACTAAAGTCGCCTGCGGTCTCCAGAAATGGCCTGCAGTCTCGAAAGGTTAAAATTAACAAAACTGCTGGTTTTCATGTAAAAAAGTAACAAAAAGTTTTTTTCTATAAATATTTTATTATTAGCAATGACATTAATAATGGCCCAATAATGGCCTAAAGTCTTCAATAAAAAAATATCCTAAATATAATAAATAAAATAAAAAAATGGCCTAAAAAATTAAGAATTTTATTTTAATTTAACCGCTGTGGATTTTTTTAAAACTGAAATTTCTTGATTACAAAATTAGTCAAAAAAAATCCTTCATTTTTATTAACATTTATACATGTTGTATACATGCAACATATACAATGATTATACAGGGTAACATATGTATAGGCTCGAAAGAAATCCTCGTATTTTAAGCGTATTTTAACAAGTTTTTCTAATTGGAAAAACTTCAAAAACACAGTCTTTAGTTTTCTACGTTCATTCTGCCACAAAAGTTAAAGATTTGACAATTTTTCTCAATGAAAACGTGGGATATAATGGTAAAAAGTGAGATTTTCTATGTTTAGGGAATTAAAAATGGTTTTTTCTTCCAAAGAGACTTTTTACCTAAAAATCTGTTTTTATTTAATTTTTTTCTGAAAACCAGACTTTAGTGTCTAAAACGACCATTAGATAGTGCAACAAGTCTGGTAATCGTTTTCGAACCAATACACAGAATAATAAAAAAGAAAATAAAATCAGTTCTTTTTTAAATCTAAAATTTTTCTAATATTAGCACCTAAGGAATAAATTAAAAATTAAAGGATTACATAAAATACTGAGAATTAAAGAGTTAAATGGCTTATTTAAGAGATAAAAGAGAGCCTTAAATATGAACGGGTGATGACGAGTTAGAACGTGGTCACTTTTCCGAGTCGGAGTCCGAGTAACTTTCGTTTCTTTTTCGTCGGAAGTTTGTTGATGAGGAAAAGACTTTCGGGCTCGTAAATCTCGGGCGAGACGAAACCGGATTCCGGACGCGAAAGCGGCGGCTGAAACATCTCGAACCAACGGCTCACTTTTGTCGTCGGGCTCATCTAAAAAAAAAAAAAAAAAGTATAACTTGCAGAAAAACCCATTGTGCGTAATTTACTCACCAGGTGCACCATAACCATAACCCAAAGCCCCAGTGTTAAAAAAAGCGATTTAGGATAGAATAAATAAAATAAAAAAAATTATATACAATTTAATCTGTAATAAAAAATAATACTGAAATTAAAATGAAAAAAAAAGGGGGCCAAAAATTATTTTTTTATTTTTGGTGTTTGAACTTAATTTTTAATATAAAAATACTCTACAGTGAAATCACTGATACAAAAACCTATTGAACAACACAATCCATTTTATTAAATCTAATAAAAACTATTATTTACATAAGATATGTAGAAGTCAAAATATATACAAAAATTATGGAAAAAACAGAATTTTTGTTGAAAATATTGTCTTTTTGGCTTAATTTTGAATATTGAAGCTGATCTGGGGTTTTAAAACTACGGGAAAAACGCTTTTTGTAAATAGGAACTTTAAAATAATAAGTTTTTTTTATGAAGGAGGGTGATAAGTGCTTTCTGATAAAAAGCGAAAAATTGGGGATTTCGCACTCTGGGAATCTTTGAAAGGGGGGAAGAGGTGGTGTGGCCATTTTTTTGCTTGTGCCGCCATGTTGTGACGTCATGTGAAAATACTGGCTCATATCTTAGTACACCTCTTATCACCTTTAAAAAATGGCGGCCAACTTGTGGCTGAATTTTTAGTTTGAAAAATTTTGGTGAAAAAAAAATTTGTGTTTTCATTTCGTTGTATGTCTTGCCCAAGTTGTCCTCTGTACTTGCGACATGTTCACTTCTGTTTGGCACTTTTTTCGGAAGTCGAGCGTTGAATGAAGGCGGGCCTCGCATCGTGTAAACGTAAAGAGTTGAGATCAGTTGAGAGTCGAGGCCGCGGCGTTTGTCGCGTTTAGTCGGTCATCGCAGTTTTAGCGGTTTGATGAAATGGTCGTCGACTTTTTCGGTCCGCGGTTCAGGCGGTGTCATCGAAGAAACACGGTGAGGTAGGACCGGGGTACTCGGAAAAGACGCTGCTCCGCTCGGTTCGAGAATATCGCTGCAGGCGTCGGCTGCGGAGAATAGTAACGCATTCTCTGTCCAAATCCATCGCCTGACTCATACCGAGATTGTAGTACGAACCCGAAAGCGACTGCGGGTGAAGATACTGCGAACCAGTCAGGCAAAGGCAACACGGCCCAGGCACATCATGCTAAACACAAAAACACAATTAAACATCCTCACAAGATGCTTAAAATCTACGTAGACATAACATAACCTATATTTTCACGTTTTAACAGGTTAAAAAGGGAATTGTGGAAGAAAAATAAAAGAGGGATTTCACAGATGATCGGTGATCTTATTGGCTCAGAACTTAGTAGACAACCTTCTGCATTACGATCACCTTGACCCATTTCATGGGGAAATACTTTTATAAATCACGCAGGGACATAAAGGAGCCAAAATCATCAGTCATTGAAATTTTTTCCCTTAAGTGGTCACACTGAGGGTTTGTAAGCAAAAAAGGAGGTTATGTTATGTTCACTTATGTCAGGACTAATGACGCCATTAGGCCTTAAAAAAGGATAAAAAATCAAACAACAAACAGTTATAAAAAACGATGTTTCTCTTCATGATAACGCCACTGATTTATTACGATTGGCTCATCCCGGATGCCAAAAAAACAAATCTCGGCTAATTGATCAAAAAATATTATTTCGAAAGAAAAAGTTCCGAAGAATTTCGGGTCATCACGAAGATTAAAAAGGACGTCAAAACAAGCGTAAAACATCGAAATTCGTCCAACGATTAGGCGAAGATTTACAGCCCCCACCTGTCCCAGTTTCGAAACGAGACAGGGCCCCATCTTTGTGAGATTATCATGAAGAAAACACAAAAAAGAAAGAAAAAATTAACAAAAATTACCATATTTTAGCCATTTCCAAACAAATCAATCAACGCCTCATTGGCGTTGTAATTGTTATTTTTATTATCCTCTGTAAAGACCTGCGAACAACCATTACACACAAAATAAAGCAAAAAAATTTTTCAAAGGAAAACTGGGGATCGAGTATGTTAGTAAGCCATGCAAATATGTACACAATTTTTTAAACATCTTTTTCATTTTACCTGCGGCACAGAAGTCACCTGGTTGCCTTGAAGTCTTTCTTGCTCCTGGAGGTGTTGGACAAGTGAGGAGATGTGGTCCAGAAGCTCTTTGTTGTGAACCAAAAGTTGATGTATTCGAGCCTAAAATGAAGAAAATTAAGTTAACTATTTTCGGGTGGCTACGCGTTAATGTGTAGCGTTGAGGTTACTATAAAGGTTATGAGTTTTTTCTGCTCTTAGTTAAGTCATCGACCGTATAAAGCGCTAGTTTACTAAATTCAACCAATTAATTTCTCTTTGAGGAAGTTAGACGTCAAAACACGTGGCAGCAGTTTTATAAATAGTTTTTTTTTTCTTTTTCTTCATGTTACAATAGCGAACGGTTAAATGGAGGGAAGCGGATTAAAAAAAAGAGCGATTTTAGACAGGAACTTTATAAATAGAATTTTCTTTGTGTGAGGTTTCCACAGCGACTTTTATAAGATTAAACTCCCAAAATATCATTTTTCACAATGAATAGAAGGCCTAAAAAATTCACAATTAAGACGTTTTGATGAAGATGAAAAATGAAGTGAATTGGGAAAAAATTCGTGGAAGGTATTGTTCCTTTTATCTAAAAAATGTACACACAAGTTTTAAGATTTACTATAAGAAAACATCGGTTGGGGGAAGGAGGATAACTAACGACGAGCGGCGTGTTGGCTCATAAACCACGGATTTTTGGCACGGTTCTAAAAGCCCGTTTGACTATTTTCTTTTGTTTCCACATACAGTGCGGACAGTTTTGGCAAAAGTCGAAATGAGAAGGGGAGAGAAAAAAAAAAAGGTTTTTTGAAATACCTGCGCTTCGAGTCTTGCGGCGGTTTCGGCGGCGAGTTGGTCCCGTAGGAGGTGGACTTGGGCGACCGCCGCCTGCGTCTGTTGCGTCTGCTGGTCGAGCTGCTCGCGAAGAAGTTGAAGCTCGTGGTGTGCGCCAAGAGGAGTCCCTCCGCTCGGAAGTCCGGAACTCACATCCAGGGGTTTCAAAGGCTCCGAAAGCGGCGAACTGTACGTTTCTCCGGCCTATAAAATATATTATTTTTATTTTCAAAAATAAAAAAACAAACCAAAGGTGATTTGCGCTGGTGGTTGTTGTTGTTTGAGAGAAGTTCAAGCCGTAATGGCCTCTGGACCGCCACAGGCGACGATGTCGTCCCAGACACCACATCCAAATTCGACGACTCCTCACCTCCCATTTCATCAAAGCTCAAATGATCCGAAAAATTATCTGAAACTAAAGAAAAAAATAATTAATTCAACTTTTTTTTGAAGAAAAATTGATATTTGACCATCTTTTATACGCCACTTTTCATAAAAAAGAAATCGCCTCAAGTCATAAAGATTCGTTATTTTTCGACCCTGGGGGTGCGAAAACAGTTTTATGTTGCCCCACATATGTTTTATCGCCTTTTTTATTCCTCCATATATTCCCCAATCTTTTAATTTTTCAGGTCATTCTGAAAATTTAAATGTGTAACTACATTCTCGGGCAATCGAAGGAGGCTGAATTACCACATTTACATGGGTGAAAATCTGGGGAAATTCAAGCCCCCCCCCCCCAATAATTTGCAGCCTAATAAAGAATATAAAGTGTTCTTAAAAAACGAGGTATTTCCCGCATTTTGTTATTTTTAAAGAATCCTAGGCGTTTTCCCAAGAAACCACTGTTTTTACTGGATTTTCACTTGGGTTTTGAAAGAAAAACTACATTTTTACCGATTTTGAGAAGCTTTTTTGGGTTTTTTGATGAAGCAGCCCAATTTTTACCAGTATTTCTGGAGTTTTCATCTCCTCCAAACGGATACAAAAAGTTGATGCCCATGCTTACGTCCTACCTATTTTTTTTCCTTTCAATTTTAAGGTTTTTCATACCTCATATTTATAAAATTAGATATTCAATTAAAAACCGTCTTAAAATAATGTTTAATTCTAAGTAATTGGATTTGAGCCAAAATTCTTTAAACATCCAACAAGATAATCGTATCAAAGACATTCATCCTTTGTGTGATTTAATCACAGAACATCCTGTAATACAAACATTTTTTATTTTTATTTTATAACGTAATATTATAAAAATAAAAATCTATATAAAAAGCGTGTTGGCACGATGAAATCTGAGAGTTCACACAATCGTTATAAAAAAATGTGCTTGTTAGTAGAGGAGATCCGTATCAGGGAGTAAAGAGATTTCCCTAAATGTATTTCTACGCGATTTTTTAAATGTTGTATTTTGCCCATATTTCTGAAGGGGGAAAGACTTTTTGTTTGGTGAACCTCGAAAAGCTTCTTACAGCCACCATGATTAGGAAATTCAAAGTAGCCCATACTTGATCTGGAAAATATTCTTTTCCTCAAAAATACAGTTTAGGAAGTCTTAAAAATCCCTGAGAGAAATCCCAGTCGAAAAAACGAGGAAAATTCCCGAAAATCCTGCGAAAAAGAGCGATTAATCATAGCAAAAACGGTTAGGAACAATGAAAAGCTTTCTGATAGCGCTGCCACCAAAACTACCAATAAGATGAGAAAATTTAATGTTGCCCCTACTTGATCTTCTGTAAAATATTCTTTTCCTTAAAAAATACAGTTTTAGAAGTCTCAAAATCCCTGAGAGAAACCCTAGTCAAAAAACTCAAAATTACCGAAAATCCTGCGAAAAAGAGCGATTAATCATAGCAAAAACGGTCAGGACCAATGAAAAGCTTTCTGATAGCGCTGCCACCAAAACTACCAATAAGATGAGAAAATTCAATGTTGCCCCTACTTGATCTTCTGTAAAATATTCTTTTCCTTAAAAAATACAGTTTTAGAAGTCTCAAAAATCCCTGAGAGAAACCCTAGTCAAAAAGCTGAAAATTACCGAAAATTCTACGAAAAAGAGCGAGTATTCAGGGCGAAAACGGTTTGGACCAATGAAAAGCTTTCTGATAGCGCTGCCACCAAAACTACCAATAAGATGAGAAAATTTAATATTATTAGAAAATTTTATATTGTTCCCTATTCTTTCGGAAAATATTTTTTTCCTAAAAAATACAGTTTTAGAAGTCTCAAAAATCCCTGAGAGAAACCCCAGTCAAAAAACTGAAAATTACCGAAAATTCTGCGAAAAAGAGCCAGTATTCAGGGCGAAAACACTTTGGACGAATGAAAAGCTTTCTGATAGCGCTGCCACCAAAACTACCAATAAGATGAGAAAATTTAATGTTGCCCCTACTTGATCTTCTGTAAAATATTCTTTTCCTTAAAAAATACAGTTTTAGAAGTCTCAAAAATCCCTGAGAGAAACCCTAGTCAAAAAACTGAAAATTACCGAAAATCCTGCGAAAAAGAGCGATTAATCATAGCAAAAACGGTCAGGACCAATGAAAAGCTTTCTGATAGCGCTGCCACCAAAACTACCAATAAGATGAGAAAATTCAATGTTGCCCTTACTTGATCTTCTGAAAATATTCTTTTCCTCAAAAATACAGTTTTAGACGTCTTCAAAATCCCTGAGAGAAACTCTAGTCAAAACGCCGAAAATTACCGAAAATTCTGCGAAAAAGAGCGAGTATTCAGGGCAAAATCAGTTTGGACCAATGAAAAGCTTTCTGATAGCGCTGCCACCAAAACTACCAATAAGATGAGAAAATTCAATGTTGCCCCTATTCTTTCGGAAAATATTCTTATCCTCAAAAAATACAGTTTTAGAAGCCTCAAAAATCCCTGAGAGAAACCCCAATCAAAAACCGAAAATTACCGAAAATTCTGCGAAAAAGAGCCAGTATTCAGGGCGAAAACAGTTTGGACAAATGAAAAGCTTTCTGATAGCGCTGCCACCAAAACTACCAATAAGATGAGAAAATTCAATGCTGCCCCTACTTGATCTTCTGAAAAATATTCTTTTCCTCAAAAAATACATTTTTAGAAGTCTCAAAAATCCCTGAGGGAAACCCCAATCAAAAAACCGAAAATTCTCGAAAATCCTGCGAAAAAGAGTGTGTACTCAGGGCGAAAACAGTTTGGACCAATGAAAAGCTTTCTAATAGCGCTGCCACCAAAACTACCAATATGATGGAAAAATTCAATGTTGCCCCTATTCTTTCCGAAAATATTCTTTTCCTCAAAAATACAGTTTAGGAAGTCTCAAAAATCCCCTAGAGAAGCCCCAGTCGAAAAAACGAGGAAAATTACCGAAAATCCTGCGAAAAAGAGCGATTATTCAGGGCGAAAACAGTTAGGACCAATGAAAAGCTTTCTGATAGCGCTGCCACCAAAACTACTGCTAAGATAAGAAAATTCAATGTTGCCCCTACTTGATCTTCTGGAAAATATTCTTTCAAGTATTCTCAAGCGTCCAATTAAAAGGAATTTATACCGGAGGTCTACGAACTGGATATTCTTAGTACGGTGTGACGCTGCCAGACAATAAAAAAAAAAAAAAAAAGCACAAGAATAGGGATGTTTTATTACCTTATATTTAGGTCGAATTAGTCCTGGAAGAGTCTATTTTGAGGCTCCTTTTTTAGAAGTTTATTTAAGAAAGAAAAAGGGTTTTAAATCAAACTCTGCAATTTAAAGCCCTCTCCAGTCTAATTCACCTTAGCCGTTTTAATTAGAGAATACCTTCGGGAATTCCTAAGGTAAAAGGCTGATTCATAGTCACAGCTTTGTTTACACGAACGTAATTTACATGAAGATTCAAAAAGAAAGGGTGAAAAAAATTCGCTTGTTTCCGTCACTATTATTAGTTGGAAGGTTATTTAAAAGGGACGTTATAAATAAACATGTTATCGTTGGACCATGTGGACAAACATCGTCAAATACACCATCAATGATTGAGTCAATGGAGAGAATTTTTTTTTCTTCGCTGTTTATTTTTAGGGTTAAAACCTTATAATTTTATAAAAGCCTCTTAAGGTACGATTTACAACCTCGTAAGTTTCTTGGTAGATGGGAAAGTAAGAATTCGTCATAGTTAAGGAAAGAAATGGGTCTGAACTTCTCTAAAAGAAGGAGCTTTTCTTGTTTTAGGAAACGTAGAAACTGTTATGGCGAAGTACGAAGTAAAGAATTTATGCTTTTTGAATCTTTTTGGGGACATCATTGGTGGCAGCACTGTCAGCTCTGTGTGCATCAGTGTCGCTAGAACGCTGCCCACCTCCCCTGCTCTTTTCTGCACCTGGGAGTAGACGCTTAGCAATTATGGTAGAAATGTACGATTTTGTGATAACATCGCCATGAAAGACTTTTAGGAAGATCAAAAGGACAAATAAATTTAAAAAACACTTTCGCGATTCCAAATACCTGTCTTAATAAAATATCCAAAATTTGGATATCGTCCAGAATTACTTTAAAAAAATTTTTTTTGTGCGAAAATTCAAAAAATAGAAAACTTTTTTAGATCCGTTAACGGTTTAAAAGGCCGTTAAATAGGTGGAGTCTATTAAGAAAAAAGAAATTTAACGAGCATTTTATAACAAAAGGGAGTTTATAGGATTGGCCATGAGGTGGGATAATGCCTGAAGGGGAGGAGAGGATTGACGAAAACGTCACTCATCTGGACGCTATCCAGAAACCAGTGACGTCACCGGAGTTGAAAATAACCAGAGCTACGTCTTCCTTTTTTTTTCTTGTCTTTCAGACGTTACTTCCGCAAACTTCAGACTGGCGCTAATTCATCACAAACTTTTTCTAGATTTAATTTGTGATTTTTAAGTGGCCATATTGGGGGGAAAAAACTATTTTTAATGAAAACAATGATCAGATTTGCGATTGGTTCTATAAATAAATAGAATGGGGAACCTTGCCGGGAATTGAGCCAATAAATGGGTTAAATGATAAACAAACTTAACCTGAAGGGTTTACCTTCCGTGAATGGCGCTAGGGAGGGGGATGTAGGCGTTATTGACATAAATTATCAATTTATGTACACGATATGGGTATTGAAACGGATCAGTATGGGAGTTCATTCAAAAGGTATTAAAATATGAAACCGGAATTTAAAAAAAATGTTCGTAGTAAAAAAACTGGCTCTGAAGCCTCTTTTTAGGGGGCAGATTGATCGTGCATTACAGCAAAAGTTGAAGGCGATGAGTGAGTATGGGTTGAGAATGCTTGGTGACCAGCAAAGGTGAAGAAGCGGCAAGTTCTGGATGCTACCACTGGAGCGCTTCGATTATGGTTTTCACAGTCGTGAAATAGCAAGGGTGAAGAAGCGGCAAGTTCTGGATGCTACCACAGGAGCGCCTCGATCATGGTTTTCACAGTCGTGAAATAGCAAGGGTGAAGAAGCGGCAAGTTCTGGATGCTACCACTGGAGCGCCTCGATCATGGTTTTCACAGTCGTGAAATAGCAAGGGTGAAGAAGCGGCAAGTTCTGGATGCTACCACTGTAGCGCCTCGATCATGGTTTTCACAGTCGTGAAATAGCGAGGGTGAAGAAGCGGCAAGTTCTGGATGCTACCACTGGAGCGCCTCGATCATGGTTTTCACAGTCGTGAAATATGTAGAAGGGTGAAGAAGCCGCAAGTTCTGGATGCTACCACTGTAGCGCCTCGATCATGGTTTTCACAGTCGTGAAATAGCAAGGGTGAAGAAGCGGCAAGTTCTGGATGCTACCACTGTAGCGCCTCGATCATGGTTTTCACAGTCGTGAAATAGCAAGGGTGAAGAAGCGGCAAGTTCTGGAAGCTACCGCTGGAGCGCCTCGATCATGGTTTTCACAGTCGTGAAATAGCAAGGGTGAAGAAGCGGCAAGTTCTGGAAGCTACCGCTGGAGCGCCTCGATCATGGTTTTCACAGTCGTGAAATAGCAAGGGTGAAGAAGCGGCAAGTTCTGGAAGCTACCGCTGGAGCGCCTCGATCATTGTTTTCACAGTCGTTATGGAGCAATGAAGAAAAAACCCCTTTTCTCTGACCACTAGCCCACGAAGGCCAGTAAACGTTTAAAAAAATCATTTAAAAGCGTTTATCTAAAGGGTGGGACATTTGAGCCTATTGAGGCATACACTGTGCGGAACGGCAACACACAAATTTTCGCCGATAGCGTAAAGAAGCGCTTAAAAAGCGTAAAAAAACAGGCTTTGAAGCCAATTTTTAGGGAGCAGATGGATCTTGCATTACAGCAAAAGTTTAAAGATAAGGCGATGAGTGATGGGTTGAGGAATGCTTGGTGACTAGCAAGGGTGAAGAAGCGGCTAGTTCTGGATGCTACCACTGGAGCGCCTCGATCGTTGTTTTCACAGTCGTTATGGAGTATAACGGAACAATGAAGAAAAAACCCCTTTTTTCTGACCACTAGCCCACGAAGGCCAGTAAATATTAACAAAAAATAAATCATTTAAAAGCGTTTATCTAAAGGGTGGGACATTTGAGCCTATTGAGGCATAAACTGTGCGGAACGGCAAGACACAAATTTTCCCCGATAGCGTAGAGAAGCGCGAACAATGTAACTAAATCAACGAGTTCCCAACATCGATCATAGATTTTCAACAATGGCTACGCGCCTTTCCATAAAAAAATCTCTAAAATCTCTTTATTTTACACCCCACTAAAAATGACACGTCTTTATTTTTTAGATGACATTTTGCCAACTTTAAAAAACACGTTTTTTTTCTCCCTCGTTTGTTATTTTAACAACAAAAAAGACGTTTTCATGCATATTTTTGGAAGTCCTATATTAAAACTGATTTTAAGGAGGGTTTGCAATTAACCGTTGGCACATCTGGGTGACATTTCTGTTTAAAACGCTTAAATAGACATCTTTAAATTATTTCGTTCCAATTTTTTTTTAAAAAGAGATTTTTTATTAAGATATAGGAAAAGAAAATCCTTGTAAAGTCTATTCAGCTTTCAGATTTTTCTTTACCTCTAATCCGATCTGTCGTAGCTCGGGGAAAAAAACCAATTCCCATGAAAATGGGAATATCTCTTTACCATTCCGGCTATCTCTGCTATTTGGTCCATGAGGTGGAAGATCTTATCATTGACGAAATAGAGGAAAACATCGTTCCCCCTTCAGATAAAAAATACAACCCCGTATAAGATTTACTCATCTGTAATCATATTTTACCTCAGAGTTTTTATTCAATCTTGACAAATGTAGAATTTAAACGGAAAATCGCTGCCACCAGTTTGGACATTTACAATAGTTAGAAAATGACGTTTGTGATTTAATGACGAATCTTTTTGGGACGTTTCCAAAGCCTTTTGACCCGAACGCACCTGCTCCAATGATGAAAAAGTGAACAAAAACAAAGGAAAACGTAGACAGAAAAAAAAGTCTTTCGTGACAGAAGGCATTAATGGGTCCCACTACAAATTGACAGGATGAAAAAAAAATTTCTGTTCTATTTTCTTTAAAAGATAGAAAAAAAAAATTGTTTTATGTCTAAAATGACGGGATTGATTTTGAGTTTTACGGCTTTTGTTAATTCACTATTTTAAAGCCTTCGTTTTTATTGCGTCCGAAGTGCTCAGGACTGTTTAATATCCTGCGCGTAAAAAGTTTTATGACACCATTTTGGATATTTGTATTTTGAAGAAGGCGACAGTTTTAAAACTCTAATAATAGTCAACGACTCTAGTAAACATTTGTAAAATGATATTTCTACATGTTGGAAGCCCTGTTTCGGCTAACAATCTGTCTAAACTTTTGATTGGCCCCTTTTAATTTGTTCCGTTGACATAACACTTTGTAGTTGTATGGACTCCGATGAAAGGGATTTCCAAATTAATTTGCTTAATGTAGTATATACGTCATTAGGGATTGTTATCGATCTGGATAGGTTGTCGTTAGTTTTAGAGAGTTTTGAACCTGCGGAGGGTGAAAACGATATTTGATACCATCCATCAAAAACGTTCTCCTTTTAACAGAAAACTTGACATTCTCCCTCTGGGAGGATATTCCGCCGGGCGGCATTCACCCGTCGGTTGATCTGTCAATTACTGCCACCGTTCTGGAAATCATTTTTCATCCCTTATTTTTTTAAAACTAAAAACTCTTAGTTTTTTTAATTGATAAAATCGAAAGTGTAGTAAATTCGGGAAAGACGTGGGGAAGCGGCAACGTTTATTCTAGATTGCCTTCATCCATAATAGCTGGCAAGAGTCCTTCGTCACTGACCCACTGAGAACTTTTTCAAAAACTACTTGAAAGACACTTTTATCTTTTTTCTGTGACTATATCCCCTGAGTGGGTTAGAGGTTAAAGCGGGCTTCCCTGAATCTCACTATGTTCCCCAAGAGATAGAGCCACTGGCCAAAAACTTTCCTACATTTTCTCACCCTTTTAAGCCGAAACCCGTTATCACATTTCTTCCTCAATTGATATAAATAATTTTTCTCAAGTGATTAATGTGCTGTCTTATAAGAGTATTACTATTTTAAAAAATTTCTTTCTCTTCTTTTTGTTTTAAAAAGTTTTAGGGTTGAAAGGGGAAAAAATTGCCCGAGAGCGGACTTCTGATGAAAACTAGAAAGGACATAAATAAACGTGGTTGAAAATGAAATTCCGCGGGTTCATCCTCTCATGAGAAATGTCTTCTCTCCCTTTAGTATCTTTTAGTACGAATATTATGAAATGCAATAATAAAAAAAAAACTGAAGTAATTAATCGAGTTTTCAGTTTCAATCCGAGGTTGGAGGGGGCTTAAAACGGGAAATTGGAAAGAGTCGACCGTTTGACAAATCGGAGGGCCCATAAACTTGCGTCCTGTTGACACACGACGGTAATTGGTTGAGCCCGGATTACGTCTGGCTGTGCGGTACCCCCTTTTCCACAACCCCCATTTCAGAAAACCCCGGGGATGGAGAGGAATCTGGACTTAAGCCGAACTGCAAATCGACTAAGCTTTCCTATCTTGGCTTTAACCTCAACTTTATTGGAATTACCAGAGTATCGACATAATAAATCTCTTATTATACCCAATTTTGGCTTTAATCCGATTAAAGGAGAAAAAAAAATTTTTACAACAAAAGTTTTGTACTAACATGCAAATCCACTCAGTGACGGAACTCAAGTTCTAACGGGAAAAACTACAGGGAACATCTTTTCTTGTTTTTCTAAGGCCTTTCCCTTTTAATCCTAAAACGCTTTTAACGAAAATCCTCTCTCTTCCTTTTTAAAAGTAGGTGGAATGAAGGGAAAACTCGATTTTTCCTCATTTTTTATTCAGGCATTCTTTAAAATATGTAAGCGTAATCGTTTTAGAAGGAACATTTGCTTGATTTTCTTATTTTCCTTTCTTTATTTACCTATTTTAGTTTGTTTCCTTTCTCGTTTTTGTTACTTTATTTTAATTTAAAAGAAAATTCAATATTTCAGGATTTTAAGGAGTTTTCCTCGGGTTTTCCCTCATTTTATAAAATTTTAAAGAGTTTAAAACGATCCCACGTCAAGAGAAAACCTTCTAAAAAGGCAATAGAAAATATGAGGCGCTCCGGGTACGAAGGGCGAACTCAACATCGGACAAAATTTTTTTTTTTCATTTTCAGATTCTAGACCTCTTGGTGAATACACCCATATAATTTTTCTGTTGAGTTCGCCCTTTTTTCCCCTTTAAATACGTAAAAACCGATATGCGGCAAAGCTCTAACTGCGATATCCGAGCGGGTACGAAGGGCGAACTCCACATCCTAGTCCACAACCCCCCACTCATTTTCCCATTCCAGGGCATGACTTTTCTGTTGAGTTCGCCCGTAGCATAAAACTTTAAAATGCGAATATCTCGAAACTACGTTTTGTTGAGTTCGCCCTTCGTACCCGGAGCGCCTCATATGTCCACCGAGATTTTCATGGGGACACCCCATCGTGCCCCCCCCCCCCCACGATTACCGTCAATTACGCTACGGATGGGACATCGAAAAAATATATCGATATTGGAAACAATATCGGAAGGAAATATCGATGGCGATATTATATCGGGCTTGAAATATCGATATATCGATATTTGTAAAAAAAATTGTTAACTAACGCCTTATGCTATTCACTATCAAAATCCAATACCTATTATTTTAAACATATTATCTTCTACTTCTCTCGTTTTCTTGACTAAAGGCGTGAAGATAAATCATCATCCAGCTTCCAAATATAAAAAAAAATTGATAAATGTGATGAAACAGTTATAAGGCGGTACCAGCGGTACCAACCACCGTTATCAATGCTGCCAATACAATTACAGTTTCCAATCAATCCAAACATAAGCGAAAGGATTATGTTTAATTTCATTTAGTATCTTTTAATATAAATTTTTTTTTCTTTATTCTTTAAATTTTAAATAGAAATATCGTGCCTCTAATATCGATATTATAAAATATCGGAGGGTACGATATCGATGGGGAAATATCGGTTATCGGAAGGAAAATATCGATATTCCGATAATATCGATACCCATCCTTATACGCAGCTCAGGGATGTTTAAGAAGCTAGATGTATTTATCAATTTAGTTGCTAGAACTGATAAGGAGGCGGGGAAGAAAGGTTTCTCTTACCTTTTTTAGTCTTTTCTAACGTTGAGTCTTTTTCACTCTGCTGTTCTTCTTCCGGGGCGTTGATCGAAAGTTTATGGCAAACGTCGAACGCCTGTCCCACCGTTCTCACCACCCTCATCGCCTGACTCTGCAAAAAACGAGATTAATATCGATTGAAAATTGTTAGAATATCACTGTAGATTAAACACACGATAAGCGGCACTCATGCGAAATTTGCACGCTTGCTTAGACCATGCATACGAGGAAACTCCCTTTACAAAAGCGACAATTCTACTTGAACTAACTCATATCTATTGCGGGAGATTAGAAACTTTCTCGGTTTCAGAACTTTTGTGTGAACTTTTTCGATAACTCGTACGATTGAACGTCTACGTAAAAGGGGGTTCCCTTCGTTTTACGCTCGGGAGCTTCGTGAACGCTCGTGTTTCTCCACCGTGAAATGTTCACCCTCTCTCAACTCCGAGGTAGGGGAACTGTATGCGGTCCTTTTGATAAAGACAAGTCCGACGGCTATTATAGACTACAAAGTGGGACGAAATTCATACTAAACCGAATTATTTAAACAAAAAAATTAAAATTTTCGAGGCATTTTCGCTATAAGCCACCTAGCGCACATAAAATTTCCATTCGCCTGAGAGGCGTCCACATGAATCGGAAAGAGATGGACAACTTGCCTGAACCTAGTAATTTTTTTACTTTTTTAAAAGCTCCTAAAATGCGTGACGTTTTTAGCCAATGTATTTATCGTTGGAAATTCCTTAAGGGTCACTAGAAAAGGCTCTAGGGTAATTTATTTTCAAGCCATTGATTCTTGTCTTTATTTTTCGACGTCGCCCTTCCAGGATTTACCGAAGGAATCACTCAATGTCCGACACTTTCTTTTTCTTATTCCGTCACCCCTTTCGCCCTCGCACACTCCGAAATTTCTTTTTGGCTTAAAAACGTTTTCTCAAAGAATCGGATTCAAAGGCCTTTTTGAAAATCGTTTATAAATATTTGGGTTCTTTTCTGTATATCAGAAAAGCCCTTTTATCTTTCCTTGCATCTTCTCACCGTCACTTAAGCGATCCTTAAACGTGCTTAAGGTATCGGCTTTCGCCTTCATCCACCCAATATAAGATAAGAGGTCTTTTTATTCCAGAATATCATATTCTCGTTGTTTTTTGCGGAAAAAAAAATAGAGGACACGTTTTTTTCACCCTGCGAAAAATGGCGGCAATCTGTCCACTCAGTAGAAGTGCTCTCAGAAAACTCAATAAAAAGAGAGAAATTTTCTTTAGAGGTGGCTCAGGCCATTTGGGGCAACTTGGAGGTAATCTAACTTTATTTTTCAACACAAGAAAGTACAAACACGAAGTTTTTTTCGATTTAAGATATTCCCTCCCGATTATTACAAAAAGAAGCTAAATCCAAAGCAGTATTAGCTTTGTTCCAACCGAAGATTGAAACTGATTTGAAACTCCTGGAGCATGCGCAGAATGCCAGATGACTTCAGATTTGACGGACAAGCGATTTGAAAACGTCAAATATGACGTCCAAATCCTTCTGCGCATGCTCCAGGAGTTTCAAATCAGATTAAAGCTTCGGTTGGAACATAGAATTTTATGGCACTTAAAATTTCTATTTGGCAAACTTCAGGCGGACTGCAAAATCCCTTTGACCCTGGACGGATTGTCTAGACGCCTCGCAGAAAATCTTAATTTACACGAGTATAATTAAAGCAAATATAATTTAAGAGGTCTCATATTTAAAAACAAAAAGATATAATGAACGTAGTTCAGTTGAGTATTTTGGGAGAATTGAAGTTAAAAGGGGAGCACAGAGCACTAGACTTGTTCGTAGGGGCTCCCCGCGCCGCGCCAAGGCTTCTTCAAAGGCAAATCTGGGGTTGCTGTAAATCTATGGTTCCTGTTAACTTTGAGGGTCAGTGGTCAAACTATCAAGACTCACGGTAAGCAAATTCATGTGTCAGGAAAAAATCTGGTGTGGCCAATATATCCCAAATCTTCGGTCTTCTGCCAAAATGGGGCTAATAAAGGATGGGTCAGTGGTCAAAAGACTCATGCTACTGGGTTCCTGACCGGGGGGGGGGGGGGGTTCCTCAAGAAAGCACAGTTCGTGGCCACGCTTTGCAGGCTTAAACCTGGCACAACTTCGAATTATGGAAATAAGACAAACTAAATAAAGAAAACTGCCACAGCACTTTCCGCACTATACACACTTCGATGGTTGGTAAATTTGGCGGAGACTAACCTCGAGTTCGGCGTCTCCGTCGCATTCCCTGAGTTCGAGAAGCGGCGGTGGCGTGAGCGGGGGCTGATGCTGAACAGGGACGTTTCCTGCATCTTCCTTCTTTTTAGGCGATCGCCCTTTCCGCGACAGCCGCGAAGTCACATTCTGCTTCATCTGCATATAGTATCCCATTATTTCGGGCTCGCGGAACGAGAGTTTCTTCCGCGGTTTGTCCGATTCGCTCGCGATCGGGCTCTCGTCGCCTCTCCCCTGCCTCAGCATGACTGACCGGGTCAGTGTTTATTTCAGACTCGCCGACTCTCCCCGACCCTTCCTCTCGATCACGCCTTCCTCTTCTTCCTTTTACTCCAATTTTACAACCCTATTTTGCGGTGGGGGATTTATCTATTTTTCGACTCTTCTCTTATTTTTTTGTTTTCTTCACTTACCAATGTTTATCAACATCGGACAATTAATAAATTCACAACAACAAAAATCGGAAAAAAGATTAATTTCCGGACTTATACAGTAGCTGTCAATATTTCAACGCGACAATAACTGTCGGGTACGGGCGTCTCCATTGATTTTTGACCTCGAAAAAGAACATTCTACGCCACATAAATTATGTAAAAGCCATATTTACCGAAGAAAACAAGATTCGTGAGGATTTCGAAAAGAAAAAGGCCGGGATAATTCATAGGCGTGAAGTGGAAAACTTGGGAAGACTTTTAGTTCCAGTGTGTTTCCCTTTCCGACTTTTAGGTTCACGTCGCTTTTTTCCACCCTCAAGCTATTACAACGAATTTCTTCCAAAAACAAGAAAACACTAGAATCTTCTTTCAAAATCATCGCTCTGGCTGGGCGAAGTCTTTCGTTTTTTAACTTCCTTAAAGAAGTTATTGTGATACCCTCCACGTCGGGTTTTTGGGGAGGGGTCTTCCAGACCCCGTAGGGTCAATTCGAATATGGATCTACCCCAATCTCAACTTTGTCTGTGGTTCCGGCCGGCCGTCGCATTTTTTTCCGGAACACTTTACGGCCACAGTTTTCACCGATTTTCACCAAATTTTCACACAAATTTCTTTAGAAGGTGAAGATGTAACAAGGCGATTTTGAAATGCGAAAAAATGGCGGAGATATGTCTGTTTGAAATTTTAAAAAATTCGCTGCGGCCGAACCGTTAATCCGATTTTCACCAAATTTTCCAATTACTTCGTATATTTTTTAAGAATTTTTGGTGTAAAAAAATAGCCACTTTTTATTATTTTTGAAAAAACACTCGGAAAATTGAAAAAAAAAACTCGGAAAATTGAAAAAAAAAAAAAAAAAAAAAAAAAAAAAAAAAAAAAAAAAAAAAAAAAAAAAAAAAAAAACAAAGGGTTCAAAGGGTCTATTATTTCTACCTTGACACTTAGTAAATTTTCGAAAAAAAGAACTTAGAAAAAAAAAAAAAGGAAAACGCGGAAAATTTTTCGAAAAAAAAAATCTTGGAAAATTAAAAAAAAAACTCGGAAAATTTTTCAAACCAAAATAAAAATTTCTCCCTTCCTTATTCTTCCCCTCCTTTTACTTTCCCTCCCTTCGTTATACTTTCGTTCCCTATACTTCCCCCTCCGTTATACTTCCCCCTCCGTTTTACGTTTCCTCCGTTATACTTCCCCCTCCTATATTGTTACTTCTCTTTAAGGAAGTTGTTGTTGGAAGCTCTTCAAACCAGTACTTCTACTTTGATTTTGAGGAAGAAAAACCACTAAAACGCGCTAATTTGAGCAAGTTCCGGAAGACTAGGAGTTTTTCTTAGCATAAAATATCAAGATTTTCAGAAAGAGAACAAAACTTTTTTTTTCTCTCTCCTTT
>JACGAQ010002042.1:0-47042 GCA_014119065.1 Orius insidiosus
AAAGCTGCGGGCAGGAGCGTGCCCAGGACCGAAATTAACGACGACATTGACAGGTCACGACCGGGTACATTGTTTGCACAATTTCTGATCAATATTGTCCCTTTTACCCGCATCTCGGTTCATCCTGTTTACTCTCGAGATCAGATTACAAGCCCCTTTCTATCCGAGATGACCTCATCAGAATTAAACGGGAATCCGATTTCAATTAAAAAAACTATTCTAATGAATCACTTCATTGTCAACAGAAAGAGAAGCGGGTCTCTTCCCTGAGGGATCTTGAAATAAATCCCAAAAATTCTGTTTTAAAAATCGTTTTGTAATTTGGAAGGATGGTTCAGTGCGGAGAAAATTGGCACAAAAGCTAATATAGAGGACAGATGCGACAATGAGGGAAAATAAGATTTTTTGCGCTATTCATCTATTATCAATGTTTTTAGCCTCCCTTCCCTCCTTCGAGCCTTATGTTTTTTGAAAACAAGCCCGTTTTGTATTCGTCCGTAGGGGACGACGTCGTAGGCGTGTCGACGTCAATCAAAAACACAAAATTTTCTACACATTCTGAAATTATTCTCTCCCCTCCGAAAAAATCATAGGGGACGAAAATGGATCTTTTTCTGGAAAGAAATCAAGCGTGACTGATTTCTCATTGATTGACTTTAAGGGATTTCTAAATAGAAAAAAAATCCGTTGAGAAGGGGGTTTAGTTTGTTTAGGTGGAACGGGTGACATCGAAAATCCTTAAATCAAGCCCGATAATCCCTTTTCTTCGGAGGGAGACTCCAACACAAATGTTTGCCTAATATCTTCCCTCCCAAACGCCGGATACACCGAGTACGATTTATGAAGAGAGAAAAGGAAATAGTTTTGACTTTAACCCCATTTTATGTCTTAAAATTACGACCAAAACACCTTGTCGGGATTTTCGGATGATCACCTCTCAGGAGGGGAGCAGACTTTGAATGGCTAAAAAAAACATCTCCAACTCTTCTCACTTAAAAATAGTCCTTTTAAATTCTTAATCAAATTCCTGGGCAGCGGCAAGTTTGGATAGAATTAGTCATCTCGGTAGTGGTTTAAGTAGTAAAACATGTTTCAATTAGCTCCTTCCTTTTCTTAAATAAAGAAGGCAGTAAAAACATTTTAGTGAATCGCACGTAAATCACTTGGATAACAATCCAGTTTCTGATTCGTCTTCGAGGTTTTAAAATCGCTTTTAACAACCTCAGCGATAAACAATTATTTCACTTTTGAGGATGCCCTTTATACGGTTTTATTATCACCTAGTGTTTCTTACTGGGAATTAAGTTTTTATATCTAGACTTTAATTGGGCTATTTGGTCAGACCTTTTTTTTTTATTCATGGTTGGTGGGTTTTGTCTAAATTAAATAGAATTTTTAAGAATGGACGGATAAATTGCGATTATCCAATTAAAGTGGATAAAGGGAGTCTCAAGTCAGTTGATAGAAGTAAATTGAGTCTCTCCCTTCTGTCAACAATGTTCGCTTTTGTCGTGAATTGTTTCCCACGACACGTACGTCTTATTTCGGGCTCGAAAATAAAAGTTGGACTCGGAAAAAGAGCTGTTTTGAGGAAGGGGAAGAAAAAGGTTTTACCACCCGCGGAGAAACTCGATGTTTAACAACACGCGTATTGAAGGGATGACAAGTCCATCTGCCTTTTTTTCCGGTGAATGGTGTAAACGCAGTGATACCCAGGTGAAACGAGACCACAATATACCCTCAAGACATTCTACGAATCTATCGCTCAAGGCAGATGTTTCTTTCAAGTGGAAGTTTCAAAAAGTCAACAAGAACAACCTAATTGAATTCCAAATGTCAGGTCAAACTGGAGTCTAAAAAATAAAAACTTTAGGAAAAGGTTTAGGTAGTTGGGATTGATCGAAAACAGTCATCGTTTTAAACTGTCCTGTAGGCGTTAAGGTCAACTAAACAGACATGACTCAATTAGACCACTTTATTAGTTAATTGCGTTCGTAATTAGTCAATCGAGATCTATTCGAGTTAAGTGGACATTCGGTTGACATAGGCAATCTACTTCCCGACAACACCGCCGTATGATTAGCAGACAAAACGTTCCCCTTTACAAGGCTAACCTGTATTCCACCTTTTTTTGTCGCAAAATCAAAGTTCCGTTGACGTTTTTGTTCACTTCCCCTAGCTTGTTTACAAAACAAGATTCATAAAAAAATTACAAATGTATAAAACGTTTCAAAGGGACAAAAGCCGTTTCAAAGGTGTTACTTTGACGTATTTCGTAAGCTGAATCAACACTCGCCCCTTTTGTTTTGGAAAAAATGCTAAAACACGTATTTGAGAGAGGAAAAACTGAAGGAAAAAATGATGTTCCCACGTGGGTGTCGCGTGCCCTTTTGTTTCTAACGTCGTAACGAGACGTGTGCGAACCCTTCGTTATTCGGTAACAAAGATTACAGATGCAACTATATCAACGTAAACCACCCGCTGACACATTGTCAGCCCCTCGGCTTCTCATTAACAAAACAACCTTCCAACGTACACGGATAACGAGCCATGTTTACTCTCGTTTACAAAATAATGAGTATTCAAACCCAAGGGTACCCCCAACCGTGATCAAAAAACACACCCTCCCTTACATGTGAATGTAATTCTCCCTTTCAAATCGTATTAAAAACCTTCAGAGATTTACTAGCACCGGAGACATCACTCTTCCCTGAGTAACTTCCAGACGAATAAAAATAGTCGAGTTATTGTTTGAAATAGCGTATTCTTAAAGGAAGCTTAACGATTATGATGGAAGAGTGTGTGAAAGAGGAGTCGAAGAGATATATAAGAGAGATGGGGGCGTGAGGTACTTCTAAGGGTCGTTAGGGCTGACCAAAACCCTCTTCTCCCTTGTTACATCGAGTGCCTTCCCTTCTGTTTCTCCAATTATTCGCCCGTGAAATAGGAAGAGACCCTTAACCGGACCTTGTTTGGACTCCTCAGACGTGCAAGTCGAGAACTCAAGATCAAACGAAACGTTTTCACAAATCATTACTTTTTGTATGAATATTTTTCTTTCTTTATAAAGATCTACTTTTTACGTGGTTCTTCAGGGTAGAGGCTTCACTGCTCATAAGCAGCACTCCGGTGGTTCGCATTTTTGTGTTTTTGAGTTTTTTGGGGGGTTGTAGGGAAGCAGGTGATCTCAGGCAGGTTATTATCTTTACCAGGTGTGGTCGAAGGTGGCACGGGCTTATTGTCGTTTACAATGCGCGGTGTCATCAATGCCCTAAAGAAGATGTAACCGTTTGTTACAAATTCCTCTCGGGAGCACAAGTCAATCCAGGGGGTTGGCAACAATGGAAAAATCGGTTTTGTAACGATTCGTTTTCCTTTTTCTACCTAAAACCTCAAAATCACAATGACTTCCCGACCTTTTCATTTCTGTACCTTTTTTTGTGTCTGTGTGTCCCGAGGCGTTTTTCAGTAATCCCGAGTTGTCTTCTTCAACTTTATCGTCAACAGACGGGGCCAAATCCCTCACGTAAACTGAGACTATTTTTCTTGTTTATATTTAAAGAGATTGAAAAACTTTTTCTAAGACGAAAATAAATTTCTTTTTGACCCCAATTGATTTGGATGCCCTCTAATTTTTAGTATCCAATTGCCCTGTGCGGGCTCACCTCATCATTTAATCATCGACAATCAAGAGTTGACCCAATGTCCAGTCTTTTGCCCTCAACGAGGCTAAATCGTTTTCATCTCATCAATTGATATACCTAGTTCCTCGATTATTACAATATCATCAATCATTTTCCTTTTAAATTTATAATTTTGCGTTTATAGATATTAAAAAAATTTAATTTCATTAAAAGCCTCAAGAATCGATATTTGAAGACATACGTGAAAAAATTAGACAGTTCAGAACACGCCGAGATGTTGAAAGTATTAATTTTATACTTTCAATTCGGTTTTCATTTTGTGAAAAAACGTCGGAAATCGTAACGCGTATGGTATCTGAGTTCGACCCGAAACTAGTGGCGATTATATCAACTAAAAATACCGCCAGTTTCAAATTTGATTTCATCCAAGCTATAGATATTCCTCATCTTTTACTGTCTGAATGTGTGGCGAACGTTAGTCCTGATTTTTATATTTTTTTCATTGAAAAAGTTGAAGAAATTTTTTTCTGTGAAAATATTTGGAATCCGTCGGCCAAAGTTGTTGTTATTACTGACATGGAGGAAAATTACTTGGATGCTAGACGTGTTTTTAATATTTTATGGTCGCATATGGTAAGTTGACGAATGATCAGCCAATTTATTAGCTAAGTGGATACCACTGCCTCCTATATCATTAAAAATTTGATAGCTAGCGAGATTGGACTATTTCTTCCAACATTTTATGTGATATTTTAATCGTTTCAGGCTTATGAATCAGTTTTGATCTTTTCGAACGGATCGAGCATATTTTGGGCGGACCCTTTTTCGAAGGCGAACAACTGCGGAAGGTCCGCCAAGGAATTGACAAGAAGCGGACGCAGGACGAAAATGAAATTTTGTAACTTAACAATCTCGACGCGTGAGGCCTTTCCGTTTTCGGGGCAACAAGGCGGAATCGAAGTGGAGTTCATCAAAGTCTTTGCAGAGAAGTTCTCCTTCATTTTAAACTGGGAAAACCGCCCCAGCTTTTTCAACGCAACCCTCACACAGATAACTTATTATTACAAACAGCTAGCAAAAAACGAAATCGACATTGCGATCGGTGGTGCGGCCATTTCTTTAGGGAAGAAAAACGTATCTTTTCTCGCCCCATTCGATAGACACTCCATGTTTTTATACATCAACACGCCTGAACCTATCACCGGATGGAAAACTCTAATTTGGATGTTCCCTGCATCATTTTGGCTTCTTTTATTCACCTCTATCTTTTTTATTTTATTATTTTCATTTTTCCAGACAAAAATCTCATTTATTTCTCTTTTTGCCGTATTAATTCAACAATGTATCAATTTAAAAATCGAAAAAATCAATTTAAAAATATTATTTGGAACAGTTTACATAACATTTTTCGTCATTAGCTCCATCTATGTGACTTTTATTCAAACCTACACGCTTAAACCGCCGCTGGAACCTTCCATAAACAATTTGGAACAACTTATTTCCAAAAAGTATAAAATAATTTCGAATAAATACAATAGGGATCTTTTCATTCAAGCTAAAAATGAGGTTTCTATAGAGCTGTTTAAAGGGGTTGACTTGTTTCAAAATTTTGAAAGGATTTGGAAGGAAAAAGTCGCAGTTTTAGACAGCAACTACGCTATGGATTTATATTTAACCTTAAAAAAACTCGAGGTACAGAAAGTCGGACCTTTCGCTCAACTATACATTTCATTGGTGGTCCCTAAAGGAAGCCTTTATGAAAAACATTTAAATTATTATATCAGTCAATGTTTGGAATACGGGCTTTTTGATAAATGGAAGAGCGATATGAAACATAATTTAAATAAAAGGAAGATAAACAAACTTAAAGATGAAGGAATGGCGCTGGATTTTAGAGATGTAGATGGAGCATTTTTTGTACTAATTATTGGCTTTCATCTTTCATTGTTGGTGTTTGTCTTTGAAAATTTGTACGGGCGGATCTCGATAATCCGAACGTGCACGTTTGGTGTTCACAAAAGGAATGAATCTCTATAATCCAATTTAAAAATCCCGGGTTACGACTCTGTTGTATAAAAAATATTTCAATCAAATCCGATTTTTTTTATCGAAAACCAAGTTAATCAAACCAACAAAGTACAGTGAAATCTGGATAAACTGGCCGTTTGCGGTGCCATAAGTGAGCGGCAAACGGATTATCGAGATTCGACTATGTTACAAAATGACGTGTTTTTATGACTAATGATCATTAAAGAGGTTATCGGCGTGTAAGTAATTTATTTTCCCTTTTTCGTTATTCGCAGAGCAGTTGTTTAGGAGAAAATGATGAGGGTCACGTGACATCACACCAACCGGACACAAATTAAACCAATTACGGAAGATGCCACATCCCCTTGACTGACGTGGGCCCACCCTTCTGTTTTTACTCCCTCATCAACACTCTCTGGAAACCATATAGGGGTCGAATTCAAAACGATACTTGGAAAAATTTCAATCGCCTCAGAAATTATAGGCTTAGGTAGTAACTTTTCATCGTATTTCTGGCGAAAATCAAGTTTATGAACTCATTAGAAGGTGATGGAAGCCAAGTTTGATTGTGACATCAGTTGAAATGGTTATTGCAAGATTTCTTAGTTAGGCGAAGATTGACAACCGTGAAAAATCTTCGGCGAGGGTAAAACGAGTTAACAGGGTCAGCCCTTTTGGACGTAAAAAGTTTAAAAAGTCGACGTCGGCGACCCCCTTGTGAATCGGACACGCTACTCCTTTTACCTGCTCCCTCATCTTTTCCTCTTCATCGGCAAAGATCTCGTGAATAGCACCCTCCGACTTGGAAGTTAATAGCGTGCTAAAAGGGGAAAAACCGTGTAAAATTCTCAGGCTTTTCTATCCCCGATTTCGACGTGTTCCCATTTCGACTTTGACAACAAGAGCAGAAAATAGAAAATGTAGCAAACTTCAATTTCAGGTAGCCATCGATAACAATGCCTTCAAAACGCTTCCCACAATGGGTTCGTTGGGATTGCGATAAGTCAAAATATGAAGTATGGGCAGTATTCAAATTCACCGGATTATCTTAGGTATTCACTAATCCTATGTTATCCTCACCGCTTCAACCGCTACATTGTTTTGAATGCGATTTTGATAGTTTCCTCGATTTTTTGGTGTAAAAACACCTGTTTTATCGGGTGTTTGAGCTTATAATCTCTCTTATAATCTTAAATCTTAAGATGGGAGACTGCAGTGTACAAGTGGGGCCAATTGGTTGATCTGGAAAAGCTGTAGGCCATCGGTGCCATTGGTAACCAATGATGGAGTTGACTATATCCAGAAGTATTTGTTGAAGATAGGGCTAAAACAGGTTCTGGTAGAAGGTTCCATTTTCAATCAATTCGAGAGAAAAACGACCCTGTATCATTTTAGGATGCTTTCTAGGAATCTCGGCCGCCCGGGGTTTTCACGCAAAAATATTTTCCCTAAAAACAAATGGATTTTTTTCCTCCCTTGTTGGAGAAAAGTAGCCCTCAAGCTCTCATTAATGGATGTGAGTCGGCTCTTCTCTTGTTCTGACATGGGTCGTGACGTCTCTATAATGACCCGCACACACAGATCGGTAGGAGGAGTTCCCCTAAAAAAAATCTGACATTTATATTTTTCTAGGTCAACAAAAGGGAGACTGAGGGAGAAGGCGAGCCACAATCTGTTCCCTTTCGTCGGCAAAATATATTGGTTGTCGCACTCTCCCCGAGCTGGCAGGGGGTTGTCACTAGGGATACCCGGATAGGTATCATATACTTATTTACGGCTCCTAAAACCATTTTTTTTCCTTCTCCCTTCCCCCAAGATCGCTTTGTTTTTGTTAAACTAAGACGTCCTTTAGAAGTGAAGTTTTCTTTCTTTTTTGACCGAAAAATTGATTAACATTTATTTACCCGCAGAACACATCAGTATAGCGGGCTTCAGCGCCTAAATACAAAATTGATCGTCTTGCTTAATTCTGTCTGCTGGTCATTCCTGGCCATTTAGTACAATTTTTTCACGACAGGGTGGCCGACAGATATACCTACCTTCAAGATATTAGAGGTGGTATCCTATTAAAATGCTGTAAACAAAGTAAATCTTTTAATCTGGCTTTTGTTCGGTATTTACTTTTAGAAAGTCGGTAGGTATCCACATTTGGGGAAAACCAAACCTCCAAAGGATTGCGGTCGAAATAGTTTTTGACAGAAATTCTCATTCCTATCGTATAAAACATTCTTTGAAAAGTTCAATGACCGGATTTACCTTTTTCTTTAAAACAAAAGCAACTTAATAAAAACTTTAATTTATTTGTGATATAAAAAAATTATCTTCTCAGTCTAAAATAGTGGAATTTTCCCATGAATTCTATTTTTTTTTACAAAAATTGCATTCTAACACCGGATAAGTCATTTTTTATTAATTTTGAGTTAGGCATCTGATGGTAAATTTTGTGGTGGATCGAATTCCGTTGGTAGTTTAACCCTATTACGAACAGAAAACGCGTAGTTCACGATTTAGCCAACAGGTGATGCATTGATTCCAATGAGAAATTAATTAATTTGGCTCTCCTAAAAACCTTGGAAAAATGACTTGTCCGGTGTTAGAACTAACGCGACGATTTATTAATTTTTGCAATTATGTTTTCGCTCTTTTTGAACCAAAAAATAAAAAAAGTACCTACCTAGCTGAATTTTTTGTTATTTTACATATGTGTTTTTTTTATTGTTGTTTTAAAATTGTGTAAATTATAATTTGGCTAAATTTAAATGTACTAAACATTTAATTGAAATGGGTTGGCCGTTTTCCTGGACGAAAATCTTCTGTACGGGAGCCGCGGAAGGACCTCCGTCAGAAAGATGGCTTCCCGGATTTTTCTTCAAGATCTTTTTGTGCGTCCTCTGTTATTTTTTGTTTAAAAGTTTTATGAAGAAAATGAACGAAATGTACGTCTTGAAAGTTAATTTTTTTTGCGAATTCATTTTGTTTCTTTTTTTAATTTCAGCCGATTACAGAGGATGCCGATGCTGTATCGGTTTTACGTCATGAACGTCAAAAATAATAATTAGAAGTTATTTTAAATAATAAAATATTTAAAAATTTATATTTACTTAATCTGTTTTAAAAAATATTAAAATTTAAAATAAATTTTCCAATATTTTTAGGACAAAAGAAATGAATCTGGATAATCTAATAGTTCGGAAGGAAGGTACTACTGATAGAACGATGATCGATCGTTAGACTAGACCATAAGGGTATAGATCTAGAAGACCCAGCTATCAAGGGTATTACAGTAAATTCCATTTGAAGACGTTTCAACTGCCGCGAAGTCTAGTTATAAAAATATCATGATGCATCGAGAAGGATTATGAACATGTATTTTTAGCTTCACGGTCGGAATCTTGCTATTTTAGTAGGCGAGAAAGAGTTGATAGTTTTAAAGCATTTAAATTTTACTTAATTTATTCTTCCTTTCCCCTGTTGGGGGTGTGAAGTGCACGTGTGAAGAAGCAGGTGGTTGTCAATCAGCTCCCAGTGTTTACCGCCCGATCCGTCCACTTAGGATCGGATTTTAACCTAAACAAGTATTTTTTTCCATCCCCTGCATTTTATATACAGGACACTTTTTTAAAGTTAAGGGTGGTCGATACTTATTTTTGAAACCTGCATAAACAACCTTCACGTGTCAAACCCTATAAGCGTGTCAAAACTAAAACATATACAAATAATTCCATCTGCTGTAAAATATGGGGAAAACACAACCAGCATGCTTGAAATGGTAGAGCTTATTAGAGAGGAGTGGCGGCCCTGAAGAGGCTTAACTGAGTCTCCGGTTGGTAGCAGTGACTCGTTGCCATTTTTAAATTTCAAGCATAAAGAAATTTGAAAATTTATAGCTGCATTCGAAGTTTTATGTTGTAAAGTTAGTTGTTTGTTGGTTGAGAAGGAAGCACATGGGGAATGTAATGCTCCCAATCGGACTGTTGATGTTTTCCCTTTCTTTACATTTGGATCAATTGATTGAAAGGCTCCTTCTCTTCCCATCGAACGCCGGCTCCGATGTTTATCCGTCTAGTCCCCTTTGATCGCGCCCTAGATCGGACCCACCTGGCAAAAGGAGAAGCCTTTACTCCCAAATAAACGGATCCGCCCGTCATAACAACGAATCTTCTCCCTCCGAATGTTTTCTTCACTTTTAAAGACGTATCGCCGACCGCCCATATCGTAAAAACGTCTTTTCTCGCCAAATAATAGCGGAAAAACCGCAAATCTGCTAAGTACAGGATCTAACCCACTATGGCGTGAGCTCTCGAATTACCAACGGAGGCAGGCATTTTTTATTTTTGAATCTCCAATAAAAGAAGTTCAAGTTCCTTTCGAGTTCTCTCTGGACAAGTGTTTTGACTAAGCGACTGCCTCCCAGCTTTTTGGGGAGAAAAAAAACATCGCTGCTCTGAATAGGTGTCCAACTATGAGTTGAGTCGGTCACAACAGAAGTTTGAATCTGCCAGTCAAACTTTTCCTTTTTAACCTCCTGACAATAGAATCGAAAGACATCTGTGGGTGGCATCTTCCTCGCTAATCTTTTGACAAAACTTTCAAAAATGGTTTCTAATCTACTTCGCCTTTTCCCATCTCTCTCTACGGTTTGTAATCTTTAAGGTTTTGCTTGCCTCCTTGACGGACATGGGACAACCGAAAAAGCCTCCGTGTGTGGCTTTTTCCTTTGTCGGCCCCTGGGGTAATTATTCCGACCTTAGGTCTTGTTTATCCCCAGCTCATCCTCAAGTACAATACATCCTTTTCTTCTTTTTCTTCACGAACAACGTAAACTTCAGGTTAATGGACTGTTAAAAACGGTTTAAAATTTCACTCTATATTTTGGCATGTTACCTCCTAAAAAGCATACAATGACCAATAGTTTAAATATAAAATGAGCAGCTGTGATTTTTACCAACGGATTTGTTGGTGGTCTAATTAAGATAACACGTTCGATAAGGGCTTCTGTTTTAAATTTTTTGTGTTCCTCCTTTAGATAAGGCTAATGCAGTTCTACCTGGGTTCTCAAGAAGATGAGGATTGCCACCATACTATCATGAAACCTAGAATCATCAAAATACAAGATACGGGAACTTCTGAAGTTGGATTGAGAGTTCAGTTTGTTCAATAAACTTATGGTTCGTTCACATGTTATTCTCGTACTGTTTCAATCAAAGGTTATAACAGAAGGCGAAGCCGTGTTTAGTCTGCCTACTGTCAGAAACAGTCATGTTACAAAATAGAAACGTCTTTGAACACGAAGCGCCCTCCCGACAGACAAAAAAATGTTTGCCTAAACAGTTCTCAAGCCCACTTATACGTATTAGGTTACAAGATTGGTTTCTCTCATCTCTTAAAAATCCCTTCAATTCATTTTGAGTTTATAAGAAAACAACTAATGTACATTAAAAGGCCACAAGTGTTTGTTGTAAGAGAAGGAATGATGAGAACAAAATAAGTCATACAAAAATACTTTAATAACAGAAGCTATCGCTATAAGTTGAGTAAGTGCAACGACTACATGGTTGTCTATTCCAACTTAAGTATCCTTATTCTTTGTTCCAACACGTTAGGCTCAGAATGCTAACGACAGGTTTGGGGTTCTCACGCATGCGCTTTGGATCTTTTTAAAATTCAAGCGAAGCCAAGGAAACTCGCCCTTCTGATTCGCACAGTGACGTGATTTTGAGTTCACCGCAAAGCAGGAAAGTTCAGGAACTTCGTCAGTTCAGGGAATCGTTTTCGGAATTCGACTTTTCTCCATTGGGGGGGGGGGGGCAGAAGCTGTATTTTGGACCAAAATTTTTTTTTGTATTTTCCATCAACTGATTATTGCGAAAAATTAATGAAGTGAAAAAAACATCTGCCTGAAATCGGTTAAGCCACCCCCATGAGGGAGTGAAAAAAAAAACGCGAAAGCGACCCAGTTCTTGAACTTTTCGTTCCGGTTCGATCGACCCGTGAAAGACCTATAAAAATTGTCGACCCTGATTGAATTAAAAGTGAGGGAAAATTGAATTAGTTTTAAGATCGGGGGTGGACCTCCAAAGGCACAAATATTGACTAACAATCCGCCCGTATGCTCTTGAAACCCCGAAACGAAACGGACGGTTTCCAATAGGCAATCGACCCCCCCCCCCCCCTTCTTTAACTTGAATTCTTTTTTTCATTATATTCGATTAATAAGTACACAAGAATGAATTCAATAGAGGGAATAATACAAAAGGTAAAAGTACTTGTGCTCACTTCGTCGACCACTTTATAATTTAATTTCTATTGAAATAATTAATTTTTTATTTATTTTTAAATTCAATATTTGACTGCAAAAATTTAATGGCTTCAAGAGGCCAGACTGCAGGATTTGAACGAAAGTGACAGAAGTCAAATACCTTGAGCGCTGCCCCTCAAAAATCTCTTTCCTACAATTTTTTTTTAATCCTAAATGGGGCGAGTCACCTTTTATTGGAGAGATTATCCGATAGACAAGGCATACCTCCGGTTTACAGAAGGTAATCTTTATAATCCTATTGGGGATTTCCCAGGGCAAACTCTCCTATTTTGGGGAAAAACCCGGAAGTAACGGGCCGATTCAATTGTTTGAAAACAACTGACCAGCACAATAAAAGAATTTTTAAAAATTTAAAATTGTTCCTTCATCAAATTTTGTTTGGAAAATGAGATTTTTTTCCTTCATGTTCAAATATTTAATTCAGTTGTTTTGATGTTTCTCTTTTATAATTAAACGATTATCATAAAAATAATGTTTTCTAAAGTAATAATGACGTCAAACTTTTGTTTATCGCCCAATCTAAAACAAATAGGAGTTTAAAATATTTTGGGTGCCCCCAGATAACCATTTTTGTCTTATTCTAGGATCCTGTTGTTTCATTAAAATCTAATTATTATTCGTAAATAACAATAACTTTTGTGCTTTATTTGCTTTCTCTAAGAGAAGTATCGGGAGGGTCCTCTGGGTTGTCTGCGGTGCTCGATAGTTGGGAGAAATTTAGGGTGTTCTCGCCCGTTCAGTGTGGCCTGGTTGGGGGAAGCCTTTCAATTTTTCTACGGTGATAGGTACTGACATTTTTTTTTCGATACTTAAAAAAAGATTCTGAAACAAATCTACATAAAGAAAAAAAAATTATTTTTGAGATAGGAAGAATTGAAATGGATTAAATGGATGAATATTTACCTTGAGACATGAAAAATTTCCTAAAATCTAAAAATTTAAATTAAATTTTAAAAATTAAAATCCTAAATAGGTGTCTATTTTTTATATTATATTAGGGATGAAAAATAACTAAATTGGCCTCATTGCTCCGGACCAGCAATTTTTTTAAGTTGGGTTTTAAGGAAGTATATGCCGGGGTTAACGCCCCTTAAGTCAACAACCCCTGAGAAAAACATTAGTAGGTAATTTTTTGTAAAAGTTAAACCCCGGACAGCTTTGCTTTCTATTTTTGGATTTTGAAAATTTTATAAGATTAGTACGGTATTCTAAGAATGAAAAAATTCATTGTTCACAAAAGCCTAGACCTTTCTATCAGACGGTGGGATTTTGTTAATAGTCATTATCCCCTTTTCTGTGGATTAATAGAATTGCCTTTTTTTCCTAAAGTCGGTAAAACCAATTAATTGTCTGCCCATTTTTCCGTTTAAAAGGTATTTTCTTACAAAAATGGAATTCGTCTTTTAATAAGACGAAAACGATACTCTGTGTAGCGAAACTAATCAATCGGTTGCCTCGTTACTCGTTAAAAAGGGGAAGGAAAAAAAGATAACTGAGAAAACAGGACTCGCATGACACGACATAATATTTATTACATTCGGTAATCTTCGGCGTAAAATGAGATTCGGCTGTTTTTGCTTGTTTAACGATAACGAGAACCCAGGGGGATCCGTCGGTGGATCGCATTTTTAAAAAACAAGATTCCGAACTCGAAACATGTTTCTCGTTTGATAAAAGAAATTATAAAAACAGTTGAATTAATAATAAGATAATCAAAATGTTTATGTTGACAATAACGAGAAGTCCTATCGAACAGATTAAACGTTTCAGGGGAAATCCATGTACAATCGTCCTAAAATGACGTTTTCATTTTGTCATGTTTACTTCATTTGTCTATAAAATCTAAATAAAAAAAATTGAAATCACTGTGGGGGGTTCGTAAGGGTGGGTCTTGGGTGGGGTCGAAGCTTCCGTGAAATTCGAACATAAAAGCTTGAATTTTCCACGGCCCTTGAGGGTCCCTCCGAGCTTCTGGTATGTGGGAAACAAAAACGCATTTTCGCCTCGTACCTCGGACAATAAGTCATCAAAGCCCTTTCAGCAGTAAAGTCGCCTTTCGTCCTTTTTGTCTACGACTTACACGCCCATCAATCCCCCAAGTTGACGACATTATCGCCTCCAATACTAATTCATTTCATTTAGCTACTGGACTAATTCGAAGGTCATGCGTAAATTTTTACGCTTCTGTCAATAATCAGCTTCAACGTTTTCTCAATAAGCGACAATAATACCTTTTTTACACCCATTTTTACTTCTTTTTTCCACATTATTTCAATCGCTTTCACCATTATTGATGGTGACCAAGCTTTCCTTTTTTTGTTCACAAAAAAGAACGTTCGTAAAGCATATAAAATGTGCATAAAAATTTACAAAATGACTTCTTCTTCAATTTTGAAGACCCATGTTCTAGAAATGAGTTTTCACAGCTTCCCCATATTCACGGCCTCCTTAATTGCGCCTTCAAAACTTCAAAAATCATTCAATCGTGAATTTTCACAATGCATTAATTTCGCTAAAATTGTGTAAATTTACGTAATGCAGAAATTGGGGGGGGGGGGGGGATTAAGGGTCAATTTTCTTAATTTGCGTTTAGTGTCACTGACATCGAAAAAGCCTGGGTACAAAACGTTAAAAAAAAAAAAAAAAAAAAAAGCACCTCCTTTTGTCCTAATTGCGGTCCATGTTTAGACGAGTAGGATGAAATATAGCCCTTAGGAAACGAAAAAGGCAAAAAAAGAAAAAACTTAGGGATTATCCCTTAGGTGTCAGAGCGTGTCGAGGGTAACGCACTCTCGACCCTAAAGTGCATCAACCTTTTGAAAATCAGGAAAATCCTGCTCATTTTTTAACAGCTAAAAATTGAAATTTAAAGTTCGAAAAAAATAGCACCTACATATTTCAGTCACTTTCCTAAATGGATTTTTTTTTTTCAATTGACGCATTTTTGACCTCTAATTATGTTTTTCCTCTATTGTTAAAATTAGCGAAATAGGTTATTCCATTTACGTGTCAATTTGTTTGTTATTAAAATTGTTAAAAACTTTTATTTAATTGGCCCGGCCGCGGCGGACGCATTCTCGTAAAATGTGGAACGTTCTTTAATTAGTTTTTTTCCATATAGGTTTAAATGAAAAATAATTAGTTTTTATTTAGAAAAGAATAAGTTATAAAAAAATTAACTTTATTTTTAAATAGTGAAATTCAAAAATCTTCGTAAAAGGAAGGAAATTGAAATCGAAAAGTTAAAAGAATGATGGAGAATTTTTAAAAATGAGATCTTGATTTTTTAGTTAGGTTTGTGCGGGGATGTTGACAAAATATTTTCAAATAATTTTGTTGAAGTCCGCGCGCATGTTTGATGCGGTCGTTCCCCACCATTGTGTGCCAACAGAGGGTCCAGATATGGGCGGAGCTCGATCCGATTGGCAGGTAGAGAACCCAGGCGTACTACAAGTGGGGAAAGGGCCACCCTGTGTATAAGAACCCCCTCTTTTCGAAAGGAGAGCTCAGTCTCGTTTCGAAAGCCTTTGAGGAACTTAAAAATTTAGATTAAAAAAAAGTGCAAAATACGCGTTAAAACGTATTTTTTAAAGAATTGATGTTGTGCACGAGTGAGGGCAACATGGTGAAAATGGAATCTCCTCCGCAACCGATCGCAGCACGTACGCCGTTAAAATCATCATTTAGCATCAGCTCGATTTTGCCGGAGACGGCTTCAAGGCCTGCTTCGCCGATATTAGAAGCGTACATTCCGACCACCTGCTGTACGGAAACTTCGGAAGATTCGGATTTGGACGTAACAGGCGGTGCGACACCTCCACCTCTCGACTGTTCCACCAAGCTGAAGAAAGACGACGAAAAGAGCGAAGAGAAGAAGAAAAACGAAAAGCCACCTTACAGTTACAACGCTCTCATCATGATGGCCATCAGGCAGTCACCTGAAAAACGACTAACGTTGAACGGTATTTATGAATACATCATGAAAAACTTTCCTTATTATCGCGACAACAAACAGGGTTGGCAAAATTCCATAAGACACAATTTATCATTAAACAAGTGCTTCGTGAAAGTTCCTCGTCATTACGACGACCCTGGGAAAGGAAACTACTGGATGTTGGATCAAAGTGCGGAGGATGTTTTTATCGGTGGTACGACCGGGAAGCTCCGAAGAAGATCTACAGCGGCTTCCAGAAGTCGATTAGCAGCTTTTAAAAGAAGCGTGGTTCTCGGCGGAATGTACCCGTCGTTTCCCGGTTCTCCGTGGATGAACCCGCTTAGTCAACTTTACTGCTCGCCGCTCTATCACCGATATCCTTACCCGGGAGCTGCGCCGTATCCGATTCCTCCTATTCAGCTTCCGAAGCCTCAAACACACGGCTTCTCCGTCGAACGACTTCTCGCACCTTCGACCTATCAACAACCCGCCGTTTCACCTCCTTTCGACATGTACCGACATCAAATTCAAACCTCAAGTCCCGAACCCCGAACCGTCTTCAAACCCATCGTTATTCCCCGGCCCACCAGCTAGTGAGTAACTCGGGCATATTTTCCAAAAAACTAATATCATAAAATATCATTTTCCATTTTACTTTTAATCCCACCGTAGGCGTAATTTTTCTCTATATTTTCTTATATTTTCCCAAAGACATTATTTTAAATTCTTTTAAAATTACGCCTTTTTAAAATTAAAAAGTCTACCTTTAATTAGGTACTTATTAATTTTTATACTTAAGTCCCCTGTACTTCAAAAATAAATTCAGGGTTCTCACGAATTTTAAAAAATTGATCTCATTTTTTGGTGGCGTTTTTTGTTGTTAATTGTTATGTTTTTAATTTGTTAAAGTTACCAATTTTGTAAATAATGTAAATATAGTTTAAATATTTATGAATAATCTTAAAGAAAATAAATATGCCAGGGTAAATTGTAAATTGTATAAAGTAGGTTCGAACCCAAAAAATTGTATTTATAAAATCGATATTTAAAAAAATATTTATATTTTGTACATAATCTTTAAATGCGAGAAAATATAGAAAAAGAAATTTTTTAAAATGAAATTTTGCTTTTATTTCCAAACAAAAACCCTTTTATTTAAAGTCATTTGAACATTTTCAAAGCTAAACAATAGACTTCAAAATTTTGAAGTTTGAAAATAAACTTTTATATTATAAGAATTCGTTGCACAGTGGCTTATTAGTAGCTGTTCTTCTGTGATATATTCATTGAAACATTTGAACAAAATTAAGAAGGCAGCGGGTTCCCAAAAGATTTAAAAAATGTTGTCTTTGGATTTAAAAATGAGTGATTTTTCTTTCAAAAGTTTTGAAGATTCAGATGGTAGAATATTGCAAAGAATTTAACCACCACTTTCCCGTTTATTTTAAAAAATTATAACGAGTTAACGACAGAGGATTCCAAAAAGCACTTTGAACAAGCAGTTACCAATTTAGCACTAAGTTCTTCTATATCGAAGGCAGTGAATTTTAAAACTTTCTTTAAAAATATTAGGAGGTAGTGGATTGTTAATTTTTTTTTCACCATTCGCTTTTGCAGAAATAATTCAAGTTCTTTGACGTTTTTACCCCGAGTTTGTTTTTTTTAAGTTTGGGATTATTTTAACAATTTTTAATACCTAAAGTATTTTTTTTAAATCTTCGTTTATATTTTCAAGATTTTAACACAAAATATTTAGTAATAATTTTAAATTTAATTTTTAAGTTGCTTCTTTAGTTCCCATTGCTTAACCCAATATGAAGAGTTTTTGGATGAAAAACTGCGTTCTGATTGGTGAATTTTCCGTACTTATGGTTCTGGTTTCCTGACTGGAATTCCGTTACATTCGGAAGAGCTTCTTCCCCCCTTTTTTTTGTGTGTGCATGACACTTCTGAACATCAAACTACGATCCTTTTCGGCGTTTTTCCTTTTTGATAAACGGACACCTCGGGCGGAGATTAGAGGCCTTTAAATAAACGGCGGAGCCACTTTTTTTTCAAAACGGGTTCAAAAGTATTAATTAGACGGGAGAGGCGAGGAATGGCAAAACATCTGGTTCCGCCGGGTTATTGTAGCCACCCTTTGATACACTCGACACCCGCCATGATCGTTTCTCCTCCCCTCCCTTCAAAAGGAAAATTAACCCTCCGATTTTTTATTCCGTACCCCATGAATACTTCAAATCCTGCAGACTCAAATCGCTACAACGCGTCAGAGGTGTCTTAAGTTGTGATTTTGTTTAAAACGTCAGTCATGTGGCTTTTCTTCAGGTTTTTTTAAAAATATTATCCGGGGGAGGTGCTATTAGTAGCCCCCTGCGCACTTAAATCCTAGAAGATCTATTGTGCTGCCCCAACTCTAGGGATCAGATTCTGGAGACTGGTAGAGTTCTCATGAATCCATCAGTCTCCAGAAGGCAGTGCCTTTCAGGTCCGCCAAAGTGCAGGCACCTTCTCCTCGCGAGTGCTTCGCATTCGCACAAGAGGTGCTCGGTTGTCTCTGAACACTCATCGCAGAGTCTGCACCTCACCTTCAGGTTTGATGGTGGCACTATAACGAAATCCCCACTTGGGCACATAAATTACCCTTTCCCAACTCACTTCTTTCTACAGTCTTAAGTCTACTGTACATATTAAAAATATGGTCGCAATTCTATGAATTATTGAGAAGTGAAACTTTTGTTTGTACTCTTTGGGATTCATGTTGTTTATTGGTCTCAAGATAGTAAAAGGCGGATGTAGCCAGTTAGGGCCTTGTCTGTAAACACTAATCCTAATTGAGGCACATTGCTTTAGAGAGTTCAACATTACTCGGACTCTCCGCAGCTAAAAAGACAAGCGTACTTCCCCTACAGTCAACGTTTTTTTTTGTTTCCACCACTTCCGTATTAGAGACCCTCGAAATTGGAGTTTCTTGGTCAGAACTTTAATTGTATTGATGTGTGACAGGAGACGTTCATTGATAAAAATGCCAGCCGAGTTTTCCCCCCTTGTCCGGATGTTAATAATTTCTTATAAATATAAAATAAGTGTCTGCGGCGCCAGACCCTTCCACTTATTTAATCCTTTGAAGAATTTTTATTCAATCAAAGGATTTCCGTGTAAAAAAAAATCGTCGGAATCCTCCCATGTTTTTTCATTGACGCTAAAATAATTTTATCCTCAAAGATCTTAAGTGAAAAATAACTTATTTTCTTGAAAAATCAAAATTGCGATTGGATACCTAAAAAACTAATTTTATAAATCGATATGTAACTAAATATCACTTAAGGTTCTTTTATGAGCTCAAAATAACCCAAAAATAAGATGTTTTTTTTCGTATGTTTGGTTATAGCTTCTGGCGATCATTTAAGAACAGTAAATTTAGACATCAGTTTAAAAAATCGTTTAATGAGTAGAATCATTCACTCTCGAGATAATCAAAGAATTAGAAGCCCCTCATTTGCATTATTGTGTTAGCAGATGGCCTTCATGGGGTTCCCCTTCTGTTCCTTTGATAGGGCCAGTTTTCATAAGATAATTGTTGCCACCACCTTATCTTAATATCGAGCAACAAATCTTTTTTTATATTTAAAAAAAAGTAGACTGTTTTAAAATCGTTTATTAAATAGAGAATTTACAATATCATCGTTTTATTGTTATTTGGCGTTGAGATTGTGGAGAACTTCGAAGGCGTTGACTGCTTTGTGAACCGCTTGTAAGGCGTTTGTGAATGCTGGGTGGCGGTCTCCTTTGGGAAGCTCCATGGCGAACTGAAGGGTTTCGAGAGGGCCGCGGAGCTTCTGGCACTCCCGTCTATTCAAAAGCATTTTTTTCGTCCTTTTCATCGTCGTCTCGAGCTCACGGACTTCTTCCGGTGTTAAATCCGGACGTCCCATCTCGTTCAGTATTCTCAGAGCGAAATGAAGCCTAGAACAAATTTTAAAAATTAATTTATGGATTGGGTGCTCGATAAATTTTTTTAAAAAAGAGGTTTAACTATTCTAATTTTTGAAATAAGTTTTCTTTTCCATTTTAAACGAAGAGCAACAAAGCAGTGAAGCCTAAATCGTCGGGAAATATTGGACAGCCGAATCGAAAAATTTCTTAAAAGCGTTCTTCTTCTTTGAAAGGTCAGAGCTTTTAATTGAAAGTTGAAATTTAAAAAATAAAAATTCGTGGTTCTTACGTGTCGAGTGTTCCGCACTCTTCGCTTAGTTCGAGCTCCATCCTTCTTCGGTCTTCTTCGGACTCGTTTTCGTACCATGCGGCCGGACTGGGGTCGTTCTCCTTCGGCGTCTCCTTCCGGTTTTTCTCCCTCTTCTCTTTGACGAGAAGCTTTTTCGGCGTGGGCGAGTCACCGGAATCCGCCGCTTTTCTCACCTCGTCGTATTTGTACTCGCGGGGAGGAAGATTGTCGAATGCATCTTTCACTTCGGAAGATTCGATCTGAAATAGTATTGAAAATATTATTGAACCCACAGAACGAGCTACCTTCGGAAGCCGAATTTGTTTCTGCATGAGCGACAACGCTTTTGAAAATCTCGGTAAAAGTTCTCCATCTTTCCTTCTATCAAAAACAAATACATCGAAAAAAACATAAAATATATACCGATCTAAAGTTTCCAAATCTTTCTTCAATGCATTCAATGTAAGATCCAAATATTTGCTAGCTGCTTTTACGTCCTTAGATAAATCAACACAATTCGTGAACGATTTCGCTCACCTAAAAATAAAATAAAATAAAACGCCTTCATGAGCTAAAAACCATCGGTAATAGGGTCTTGGCAAAAATTTTTTTTCTCTTCTCCTCATTTTATCCATTGAAAAGGGTCCGAAAATGGGTTTTGAGCCATAGAAACTGGCATTTTGTCAAAAAGGCGCTTTTCTGCCAAAAACTCCGCGAAAATCACCTTGGAAGGGCAATCGCCGAGATCAAGCTCACGCCTTGCTCGTAGAATTTTCGCCGCAAACTTATTCTTGAGCTGTTTCGGAAGTTGCGCTTCCGTTATAAGCCTGTCCGCCTGATCGAGCAAAGTCCTCACCCTCATATAACGCGCGGCCGCCCTTTCTTTAACTTTTTCCCTCGCTTTTTCTGCTTTGAACGTCGCCAAGATGTCTTTCGTTAGCGCCATCGCGCTATTGCTAAAAAACAACACTTAAGCAACTGTATAAAACTTATTAAAATTCATTTTAAAAGCTAATAACTCACTACCCCTTAGCAATTCAACTAAGCCCTCCGCAGCTCATGTTTTTGTGTATTCCATGGGTTAAATTTTTGATAAAAATAATATAAACATATGTCAGTTCAAAAGTTGTTTTTAAAAATTTTAAGTACCTTCGACGGTTCGATTTTGCGCTGTTTTTAACCAAATTTGAGTACCGAAGATCAGCAGAATATCTTCGGCGTCTTTCAACGCTTGATTTACTCTCGCACATTTTAAGAAATCACTAAAGTTAAGATTAAAAATTCACCTTTTATAGTTTAAATGGTTTTAGCGTTAAAATTTTGAAAACCGAAATTTTGGATAACCTCCATTTAGTTTTCGCTCATTTCTAGTGACGTAGAAATTCGAGAAAAAAAAATTTTTTACGAAAACTTTTATTTTTTGGACAGAGCTTAGAAGAACGGAAGTTAAAAGACTTCCAAGTAAAAAATTTTTCCTTATTTTCTTTTAGTGCTGTGGAGAAGCGGTAAAAGCCTAATATTATTTGTAATAACAGTAAATGTTTCGGTTGAATTTGAAAAACAAATAAAGTCGGAATAATTAATGGTAAAGAAGGCCCTTTTAAACTTAATGAACTTAACGATGATTGGATAAGCGGAACCGCGGTCTCAAATTGTGTCCTAGAAAACCTTTTACTTATTATTTTATTCTTTCGCCAATAATTAGACATAATAACCGTGTGCGACACTTGAAAAATATAAAAAACTAATTAAGACCTTTCTTTACTAGTTTTTAAAGAAGAAAGATTATAGTCATTTGAAGGGAAAATGAGTTTCTTCAAAATTCCCGTCGTTAGAATTTAATAGAAGGGGTGAAAAGGTCAATATTTTTTACATAATCGGTTCGACCCGGTATAGATTTTAAAACAAACTCCAAGGAGGCTTTCGCCCTAATGCCATGGCACTCTTTTAAGGGCCAACTCTCCAGAAAAAATTTAAAAAAATTTTTTTGACACAAAAATTTGGTCATTTTTGATTTTGAAGTCATCAAAGTATTCGGAAGTTTATTTTTTTAAACATTTTGCGGCTCCTGGGTCGGACGACCTTTCGTTCGGCCGTTAATAAAAAAGAAAATAATATAAAGCGTAGCCGCTAATTAATAAATTACAATAAATTTCAAACCTCCAGTGAAATACCGCGAGGATATAATTTTTCCCGCCTCGTGTTGAATTATTATCCGCGGATGGCCGTCCCGACGGCCGACAACCAACAAATATGAAACTTTCATGATATCCTGTTGGCATTTTAGCGATTTAAATAAAACGTTTAAATATTATTTTTATAAATTAAAACATATTAAGTCCAATAATGCCGTGGAAAAAAATTTCCCTACACCCCACTTTCAATCCTTTACCGGCAAAAAATTCTTTCTGAATTGATTTGATTTATACCGACATTTAACAAAAAGACTAATGGGTTGCTTTCAGTCTAAATTGGTTCGTATTTCACGGTTCTAAAGAGGACGAACCTCCTTACGTTTCATTTAAAACGATTGAAAGAAAAGAAAAAGATATCAGTCGTACCAACTTTTAAAATAAAATCCATCTGAAGAGTCCAGAGGACAACAAACAAGGTTGATGTGGCTTTATTTGTAATAAGGTCGAAATAATCCTTATTAATATGGGGCCGGTTTTTTTCTTCGCTTTGTGATGCCGCCCTATCTCTTTTCCCCTTCTATCCGGCCAAAAGTAAAATATTAAAACATTTATCAAACAATAGGGAAATCTAAGTAAAATTCTATAATAGCTTTGTTCCAACCGCAGTTTGAAACTCCTCCTAGAGCAAGCGCAGAAGGATTTGACGTCAAAATTGACTTCGAATCTTTGTCCGTCAAAGCTGAAGTCATCTGACGTTCAAATCCTTCTTCGGTTGGGATAAAGCTAATATTTGGCCAATAAGGGTTCATAAAAGAGAGGAAATGATGGGTTTGAGGTCGTGATTTTTGAAGATCCTGGAGTAAATGGAGATGAAGAAGTTATTGTTGTCATTGGGAACTAAACACGGTTATGGGAACGCTTGGACAAAAGGGTGCGTGCTTCATTTAAATCTCGGAGCGCGTTTTAATTGAGTCTTCTCCCCGCACGATCGTCCCATTAGCGCGAACTGATTCGCCTCCCCTCGCCTCCTCTTAAATTCCCATTCCGGTCCCGACCCTCTTTCGCCCCAGCGCGTAAATAGCGATTAACGTTTCTCATCCAGTCCACTAAAAATAAATAGAAACGTCATAAGAAAACAAGCCAATACCTTCTCATTTAATTAATTTTCAACTTAGTATTAATAATGTAAAAGTCTAATAAATGAAATTACACACCGGACGGATAATTCAGTCCATGTGAACATGTAAGGAATACGTTATTAACGACTTTTATATACTTTCCGCGAAACACGAAATGACCAAGTTGAACCTAACAAAGTTAATAACTCAGTTTAGAAATCCCATTAAGAATTTACAAAAAGAACCGAGATAAATGTTTGAAAACAATAATTCCATGAAAATAAGTGCCATAAGGGATTACAAGAAAGGTTTTGTTTAGAACAAGATAACTTTAGTTCGATAATTTTCGAAAAGTTTCATATTTTCATAAAATTTTCAACTCCCTCAAAAAAGTTTTATAAAAATTAGAAAAACGGCTTGATTAATACATCGCATGGAAACCTTTTAAGCATAAAACTTGGTGTTAAAAATTGTGTATGCTAAATGTCACGCATATTTAATGAAATGACCGATTGCCATCAAAAGAAAGGTCCCACGAGAACATAAAACGGTTTTTTCCTCCCTTCAGCGAATCTCGGATTATGCAAATATTTAAAACAGTAGATACTCTGTATATAAGTATTTAATATAAACATCAGACATTATAATTTATGCTAATTTTATGCTCTGTTTAATAAAAAAATTAATTAATTTCGAATGCAAAAGTTGCGGTCGGTGTATAAAATTTTATACCTTTTAGGTATTGAAATTCAGGATAAAAATATAAAAACTTTTTTTTTTTGGTGAATAAGGTTGAGTATGACAGGTGAACAAGGAGAATGGAAAAAGTGGATTCTTCAACCGTAGGTGACATTTTCAATCATTCAGTCAAAGTTATCCATCAAAATTTAACAACTCGGAGAAAATTAACGCCCCCAGAGTGTGGGAGAGAGGTGGATTTTTTTAAAATTTACCTCTTTCATGTCAAAAGATGGCAATTGAATGGATGATGATTGAATGCGGACATGAATTCAAGAAATAAACAAAAAAAGAAAAAAAAATCTGGAACAAGGTACAGAATGTTCCTTGACAAGCGAAAACCCAGGAGAAGATTTAAAAAAAGAAAACATTTTTTCATAAAAAGAGGGTAGAGAGTAAAGACACCTTTTTTTTTAACGTAAGCGTCTTAAATGTCTAAAAAAGTAGGTATTTAAAAATCAGGTTCCTGAAGGTCTGGGGATGCAAAATTACCGGTCGCAAAACTGGCTTTGTGTTTACTGTTTACTTAAAGGGAGGTGAATTTTTCAAAAAGGTATTTTGATTTTGATGTTGTAAAACTTGATCGGTGGGTAAAGTAAACCCCTTTTTTCCGACGAGACAGATACCGGCTGTTAAAAAAGACGGGTAACAAAAGAGACGGGGGTTTCGCCGGTGGAAAGCAGCCTGGAACCTCTCAGGTAAGCGCCTCGGCCACGTTCGATCTCCGAGGCACCCTCGGATTCGTGTTTAATACGGCGTGGATCGGCCGTGGGAAGGGAGATTAATTTGCGGCCTAAGACTGTTTTGATAAAATCTCCGGCCTCTCTGTTGCCTTTGAACGGTTTGACGGGGCGGATTGAATCGGGAACGACAGACGCGGCTCCGCCTCAAAGCTAATCCCGCCGGCTCGAAAGCCTTTCGACCCACGGAAAAAAAGCGACCAAACAAAATGATCGGGTAAACACAAGATAACCCTTCGCCTTTTCCAAGAAGCCAAAAGAAAGTTTTTTTTGCTTAAGTCCATCAAAGGTGGGCAATCTCCGTTTTTAACATCCGATGCCTCCTAAATACAAACCCACTGCCTAATAAATAATGAGAGCAGCCAAAATAAATTTTTTCCTTATTCTATTTCTTGGAGATAAGCTCCTTGTTTAATAGGAACCCCTTTCTTTTATTAATAAGTCCTCAAACGTTTTTATCGACTGTCACACCAAAGTCGGAATAATAAACGGACCGAAATTATGCAAGTCGAGAAGGCGCGAGGTGAAAAGAGTCAAACATAAATATTTTATTTTAATTACAAGTGGACGGAGGCCGGCGTTGTGGTAGAATAAAAAAAATCCATAAAACTATTAACTTACTCACAGAATTAGCGTTTGTTGTGTTGTAAAAAATCTCAAGGGGTCGAAATTTGCATTTTAAAAAACCCAAATGAAAAATTCTCACGTTTCCCGCCGGTAAATTAAAATGTTCTTCTTCTTTGTTGCCCAGGTGTGTCAATTCTTTTTTTTCGTCTCCAAAATATTTTCGTCGGGAACTAGGGGTATAAATAGAGGGTAGTTTTGACAGGCTTCTCCGCCCACCTAGTCCTCGATCAAAAGGGGCCTCCGATCTCAATGAAAACGCCGACAATGGGAACGGAAGCCGGTATCGAAGTCAAAACCCTTTTTTAAAATTTAATTTATAAAAAAATCCCATTTCACTACAAAACGTCATTCGATACCAAATCCCCCTTTTCTTCTTATAAAATAACGAAAAAGTGAACAGTAAGCTTTGAGTAAAAATTTAACTTCAAATAAACACCAATCATTAGGACGTCCATAATTAAACACTTCCTAAGGCACTGGACCTCGAGATCAACTGTACTAAGGCCTAAAAATCCGTTTCTTAGGAAAAGAAACGTTTCTTAAAAAGATGTTTCTTGGATGAAAAATCGTGAAAATCAAATAAAAATGCGGAAAACCGTCGTTTCTCCGTTTGGGTTGTTTTCTTTGATATAAGTTTTAAAAATGATATCAGTTATATAATCGTGTTAAATTTAATACTTACATGAAATTCAAAAACAACTTATAAACTCGAATATCGAGACATAGCGGACGGAATTCGAGGCTTTCCGTTCTCAAGGTCCCGACTTGAAAACAGAAGTAAGAAAATTAAAAGATTACTCACGGGTAAGAAACGTGAGGAAAGAATTTAATTCTAAAAACGGCTTATTAAAAAAAAATGAGAGCCCCCAGGAGTAGGCCCTGTTGATTCATACCCCGTGAAGGCGGAGAAGGGAGCCGTCATTTGTCCGTAGTTGCCCTATCTTTTGACAAATTGTTATTGTTTTTTAAAAAACCGGTCCCGATATCTAAAAAAACTGGAGAGGGAAGATGATCGCTTCATCGGTCGAAGAAAAATGGTATTTTGGGTCCGAAGATTTTTTTTAAATATTATATACGGGATTTATCACGAATGATAATTAGATTGGATGCGGGGAAAAGAAAACACGCGAGCGTTCAAAGAAGAAAAAAATGTTATTTATGGTTTTGGATCGGATAGTGTCGGGATCTGAAGTAGTGGCAACCCCCCGGGACGAAACCCAACGGAGCCACAAAACACCGGCCTCCAGATGTAAAGACGCCGAACAAATTACTTGGGACAACGAAGCACAATAATTGGGATAACGATCACGGAATATAAACACTCGAGTCGAGGAAGCCCTTCAAAGCTCCTCTTGGTTTACTCATCGTTGAAATATTGAGCCCAAACAAATCATTAAAACGAAATTAGACGAGAAAAACATTTTTATTTTAATCGAATCATTCGAAATGACGTCCGTACTTATTTTCCGTCACATGTTTTTATGATTAATTTGTTGAATAAGCCCGGAGGGTTTTTTGTCGTTTTTCAACGACTTTCTGTATTTGTAAACAATGATGGAGGCGTTTATAATCCGTCAGGTATTTTGTTTATGAGCAAAATAAATCGTTTTTCCAACTTCTGACGTATCGAGGATTTCCACTTTCACTGCTTTTGACGCACCGAAATTCTTTTAGATCAAGATTTACCTCCGATTTAAGACTGGCGATCCTAGTGGTTGAGATAGAAAATTAATTTCCAACTAGAAAAATAGGTTTAAGGCTATTCCTACCTCATTTTTGACCAAGAAAACTTCATTTTCGGAGATTTTCTTTAGTTTCCTTTGATTTTTTTGACGGAAACACCTCTTTTTATTAAATTTTCCGGCGTTCTCCTCGTTCTTTTAGCCCCAAAAACCCTAATTGTTGGCTTTCCAGGAGTTTACTGCTGTCTTTACGCCTAGAAACCCCGAATTTTTGAGATTACCTCAGTTTTTCGGAGGGGAAACTCTATTATTCCCTGATTTGAGCCGGTTTCTTTGCTCTTTTGGCGAAAAAGCTACCTTTTTACGAGGTTTTACGCTTTGCTTACGATCTTTGACCGAGAAAAATACTTTTTATCTAATTTTCTGGAGTTTTTTTTGCAAAGAATCCTCCTTTTGTACAGATGTTTTGGAGGAACCGAGCTGGCTGTCAATTTAAACTACCTCCAAGGATATTCTTGTAAATAAGCATTAGTCGCATTAAACTTGAGAAGGCGTTAGCAGCGAATATGGCAAAAACGCCAGACAATAGATGTTTTATGGAAAGTTTGTATCCGTTTTGGCATCACTGATCGAGCTATAAATTTTAAGAAAAGTCATTTTAAGGGTTAAATAAGTGGCCTTTTAGTTAGTTAATAAAAGCGGACTTGAAAAGTTGAAAAATTAATGATGAATAAGTGGGTACCTATTGTCGCGGAGTGAAAGTCATCAGAGCTGTTGATGTGATGGATGCCTGTTGCGTGGTGTAGGTCACAAATGGTTCCCCAGCGAGGGGCAAATCGTCCGTTTTTCTTCACCTACTCCGGACAGGTGACTGATTGAAACGCATCAAACAAAATCCTCGATCTCCCCAAGGGTGCCAAGCTGTCTCGTATCTCAGAGTCTACTATCCGCTCAGAAAATTGTGGTCGCGGGCGAATAAGTCATGGTGAACGTGTAAGAATGTCGTTTTTATTCGTTGAAATCATACGGATTTATCAAGTACTTTAAGTTAAGTAGGTGATAATGAGTGTGAAGTAATGAAGGGGGCTAAGGATGCCCTTTGAGAGGCCGCCACTTCCTCCCTTCTGTCCTCAACCATTCAAAACTCTTTCACACAAACGCCTTTGAATTGTGCATTCGAATTTTTTCCCTTACACCCTTCTTCCATCACCCTTTTTAGTCTTATTGCCCATTTAACAATCACCGTCCTCCCTCTCAAACAACCACTCGCCTTAATATTCGAATTACGTTTCGCCTAAAATCATAAAGAAAAATTACTTCTTCATCAAACCGTTTTCTTGAAGTCAACTTGAATTTAACCTTTTTCTTCAAAATTTCGGCTTCATTGTCAACGCTACTAAGCCATTTTTATCACATTACGTGATTCTGATTTCACAAAACATCCGTAACGCATTTAGACACAAAAACAAGATTTAAAAAGACATTTTCAAATTCTTACGTAAAAAATACCCAGAGGGCAAAACAACCGAACTCGTGCCAATCTTGATGTCCGAGTTGAATTTCAAGGTTTGTTTATGTAAACAAAAACAATAAAATTTTCACCTACTTACCATCAAACTTTCATTTCTTTTTGTCTAATTTTAATAATAAATTACCCAACAATTTTTGTTTTCCTACAAGAAGAATTTCAATTAAAATTCGGAATAGATAGGACGAATTTTCCGCTTAATTTAGACGAACTTGCTCCGGCTATTTTCAAAATAAGGTCGTTCAGAGGTGTAAACAGATAATAACGGGATTTCCAGATTTATCTTTTGGTACTATTTTTGATTTTTGGTTTTATTGGGTTTCCATATGAGGCGCTCCGGGTACGAAGGGCGAACTCTACAAAACGTAGTTTCGAGATATTCGCATTTTAAAGTTTCGGTTTTTACGTAGGGGAAAAAATGGCGCACTCAACATAAAAATTATATGGGTGTATTCACCAAGAGGTCTAGAATCTGAAAATGAAAAAAAAACTGGAGGACCCTTCCCCAAAAACCGGACGTCGACGGTATCACAATAACTTCTTTAAGGAAGTTAAAAAAATTTGTCCGATGTCGAGTTCGCCCTTCGTACCCGGAGCGCCTCATATAATGATTCAGGTGGCAGCGGACAACGATTGAGCGTGAACTCAACCAACATAAATTTTTTTGAAGCAACAATTTTAGCCTGAAAAATAAAAGCCACATAACAAAGTACTTATTTCACACACTAACAGGTACTTTCCCTATTCTCCCTTCACGTAGGTGAAGGATTGTATTGGATTAGAAACTGTCAAAACCTCGACCTGAACATCAATTCGTCTGGGAGGAATTCCAATTTCTTGCATCCATCAACATCAACAGGGAAGCCCCATTTGTAAAATTGGCACATTAGACCGTATGTCCGTCGAGTAGGCGAATAACACATCCATCAAAAAAACACTCTCATTGAGAGAAAAAAAAATGTTTATTTTATCCTCTCTTCTAGCTTTTTCAAAAGACAGCAGAGGTCGACGATTTCGAACCCGTGGTCTCTATCGAGACGTTTTAAACGATTCGCCAAAAAACGGACTTCCGAATCTTTCTTAGTGAAAAGTTTACCATATTTGAGATGCTTGAAGAACAGTATTTTCTCTTCTATTGACAAAAGAGCATTCCCGAAATCCGTCAAGTTGAAATTTTCGTCGCAGATGAGACATTCGGTAGGTTTCTTCTCTGGGAAAACGAAGGAACAGACGTAAGAGCAAATTCCTGCAGCGAAAGACACCAAAGCCAAAACAAAAACCGATTCGATATTTTTCAACATTATCATCTGTTATTTTAAAATTAAAAAATGAAAAAACAAGGATTTGTACAACTTTATTAAGTGTAATATTCTTGAAGTGTGCGTGCGGACTCGGACTCGGCCTATCTGTTACGGAACGGCGAACATTTCAAATATTTATCAAGGGAAAAAAAAAAGCCGAGGAAGGAGAAGGAGCAGCGGACAAGGGATTAATCTGCACAGTGGGGTCCAGCTAGAAAACACATTATATTAATAAACTTATAACACGCTGATCTTAAATTTTTCCCATTTTCTCAAAAAAAAAATTTCTCTCAATTTTTATCTTTTGCCTGAGGTTTGGGTCCTTGATTTTTTGGTGTAGAAACAAAATCTCTGGTGCTATTTGAAAAAATTGAAATGAATTCTTTATTTTATAGCTACCAAAAGTAGATGGAAATATGACTCAAACATAGTCACGTTAAATCGTATTGTAATATTTAAAAAAACGATTCGAAGATAAATTACCGGGACGGTGAGAGAAAAACATGTGTTTTCGTGAAAATAACAATTATTATCTTGATCGTCCTTTTATGTGGGTATATGAGGGGACTTGTTGACGTTCGTGACGATCAAGCATATGTTTCCGTTCGCTAGGTAAGTTGAAAACGTAAATCTAGTGGACTTTCGAAAGCGTTCAATAAAGGGTCATACAACCGGTTAAAAGATGTGAATCTGAGTGACAGGAGCACTTGATGGAAGAAGGGGGGTATCTTTGGTAACATATGCTCTACTCTTTAAGGGAAGGTTGTAATTGCTCGTGTTTACTCTAATCCGGATTTATCTCCTGGTAATCCTAGAGCCCTCTTTTGTTGCTGCGGTGTATTGTTGTTGTTGCTGAATTGTTTCCTTTTGTCGGCATCGGGCGATCATGTTCTCCCCTACGGTATTCTCTCCCCTTTAAAAACACCGAGGTTAAAATGGTTATTTTTCAACCCTGAAAATTTTTTATTTAATAAATAAAATAAAGAAATGTACTCAGGGGTTCTTCAGGCAGATTTGCAGTCGACGTTTGCAGCCTACATAGCTACTACATACTTACTCAAAGAGACGTTGAAGATGAAGAAGAAGTTGAAGATCATCCGACCTTCACTTAATTTTCACCAAATGCTCCTTACTTTTGACGACTTTCCCGGGAGAGAACTGGTCCGCAACTGCATAATGTGAACGGTGAAGTTCACCGTTGTCTGCAGCTGAATGTCCCCGACCTTCTTTACCAAACTAGGGCTTACTCAAAAGTGAATGAGTTAAGCTACTTCAGGTACAGGAAATGAACTAATGATGATAAATGTTGCCTCTTATATTGTGATATGACATCACAGAAGGATCGGTCCGTACACAAACTTTGACTGACCATTATAAATTACTCGTTCCAAATTTTTTTTTTCCTCTTCGTTTGTTCCTCTAAATGAGACTGCCAGTTCGGAGAGACACATACGGAGAAAAATTAATCTTTTTGATATAAAGTGGCAGTTTAGTATGTTTGATCGAGTAAAATCGTGATAGCCTTCTTTAGTAGGGGGGTTCTCTTATTTAAAATTCAGTCGTCGTGTTTCGGAACTAGACTCGATTTTAATAGCTTTCTTGTCACAACAGTTTTTCGACGGTGCTACCGGGCGAGCATGATTTTTCCAACTCCATCAATCATTTTATGAAATAAAAAAAATGTTTGTTTGCTACCATCTGCCGACCTACATCAAACGGAAGTAAAACTAATTTAATTTCGAAAAACCCTGTGGTGAAACCGTCATGTTATCTTCGAAGGGAGCCCCGGAGATGCAATCAATATGCTAATGAGACATCACAAACATGATATTTTTCATCTTATTGCGATTTTATAATACAAAAAAAAACTTTTTCGTTCAGAAAATTATAAATGTAAATAATAAAAAAAAAACATTTTTTATTTTTACATCTGATCGATCACCCCGTAATTAATGTTGGTTCAACTTTAAAGTTGATCCTTAAAACAAGTCGCTAGAACATTAAGAATTTAAAAGCTACTTTTTCCAACTTTTTTAGCCCCCCTTAACTCGTGTGAAATTTAACATCTGCCCACTAACTTCAACCTGTGACTCAATTAAATAACTTCTGTCACAGGATTTCCAGTACATATTTAAACTTTGAAAAACCGTTTTAAATGTTATAGATTATTAACTAAAGCAGTTATTTAATATGCGAAAATTATACAAAAATGAAGGTAAGAAAAGATAACGACCGACGAATGAAACTAAACAATTTAAACATCTTTATGTACACAGCTTAAAACATGGGTTACATAAATCTTGAAATTTTTTTTTTTCTCTCCGAAAGGCTTTTTATGAGCGATTAATGTTTGAAAAATATCATCTGGGTATGTGGGAAAGACGATTTTGACGATTTCACGCCTTTCGAAATAAAGATTGTGTCTGAAACGATGGCAGGCGAGTCGTGAGGCGTTTCGATTCGTAGGAATGGATGCGAGAGGGAGAAGATGAAGAAAAAAAACCGTATCGGATCGCCCTCATGATTTCCTCATTTGTCTTCTGTTTACCGAAGGCGCGAGAATTATTCGACACGGTACTAAAACGATACTTCTTTTTTATTTTGTTTTCATTTCTTCCAGATATTTCATTTAAAAAAAATTTTTTTTTGCCAAGTGAAAAAGACATGAAAAACATAACTTAAGAAATAAAATTATTTTGGAAAAAAAGATAACACAATCTGAATGCCTTGTTTTTGTTTTAGCTCCGTAAACAAATCATTAACTAAAATTTTATCTTGTTTTTCCATGTCACATTTTGGAGGAAGTAATAGAATTTTTTTAAACTTTTAAATGTCTATAATTAACCTCTTCCTAATTAAAGAAGAGAAAAGAATTAATCAGTATCAATTAGTTTGTAGAGGATAAAAAAAAAGGGTTGAAGGGGGTTGGAAATGGGTGGTCCTGAGGACTCCTCATTGTAATTCAATTGCGAGCCAGTTTTGATAAGATCGCCCAGGTCGTCATTTGGTCAATTGCTAGATAAAAGACGCATCTGCGCATAAAACACGCAGGTTGGTAGGTAAGGAATAATTAGATTTTTTTAAAAAGAGATCATCACCAAAATGATTTTTCTGAATTAATTTTTTTGAATCAATTAAATTAAAATCGGTCGAGCGGTTTTCGAGATATTCTCCGGTTCGACGTTCAGGTTTAATTTATTCGAAGGGGCGGAATTTAAAAGAGGAAGATAAGTGAGTCAACACCTTCCGAGATGGGCTCCGTTGACAAAACGGATTTGTATAAATAGTCACCGTGATGGTCAAATAGGATTATAAATGCTCGTCTTTTTTTTTATTTCAAAAGTGAGCGGCACCTTTGAGATTCTGTCAGCTGCATCAAAGGACACCTTCTTTCGGGATCTTTTTTTTACATGACCGATCCTGTACCTGATCCGGCTAAAGCTCCGTATCATCAGAGACTTGACGTTTTCCTTAAGTGCATTCTTAATAAATAAACGATACCTCCCGTCAATGATACGTGGATTTTATGAGCCCTTTGTTGTAACTGCCATCCTAATCGAAAACCACCCACAAAAACGTCTTTTCACACCAACTTATTGTTTTTTATTATTTTTCAGATGAATTTAGGAGCACAATGATCAAATGGAACCAAAACTGGGTAAAAATTTTTATTGAAAGAAAGGGAATTTGTTGCATCATTTTTGTACTTTACCTTTCTAGGATTTTCCCCAATAGATTGTTCGGGAACTCCCTGGCTTCGATAAAAATCTAAATCGTTTATTACTTTTCAAATTCCAAAATGTTTTACAGGTCTATTTTGAAAACAGTTCAATATTAGACACTAATGACGATGACGTCAATAATAATTTTTCCTCAATTAGTTTATTTTTTAAAAAGCAATTTTACTTTTTTCCGGGCGTTTTGAAAGTCTTTTTATGAGATAATTAAGAAAAATGATAATTCAGGTATTTAACAACAATATGGAGCAACATTCTGAGGGGGAAAAAATCACCCCAGGCTAGTCAATACCCTTGAAAATCTGCCTTTTCATCATCCTTTAAATTTTCCTAAAAACTTCAAGCAAGATAGCAAGAATGCTTTTTGGACAGTTCGGATTTTATTTTTTCAGCAAAATGAGAAATGAGGACAAAAAGGGTCGTTTAGGGATAGTAGAGACGATTTAGATCACTCTTAACAAAAAAAAAGAGTAGCGATCTTAGATAAACGACCCATTTTATTCTCTCGTATTTTCACGTGGACAAAAGAGGAAACAAAAGGAGGTGCGTTAACCAGCTGAGTGCTGTAGATAGTATCTTCAGTCACCAAACAGAAAGCCAAAAAAAAAACAGTCATTGAACGAATTTTTCTAGTCTGATCTCATTCCTGAGGAATTTCAAATGCTAAGGAATTTGTTTATGCCGGTCTATATAAACGGATAAGTACATAAGTAAATAAAACAGCATCTAATTATGTTTTTTTCCCCTTAATTGACATACGTGACTTCCAGCACGATTTTTATGTTCGCTCTTTTTATAGCAGAAATCAAGAAACCGAAAAATAAGCAAGAAAGAAAAAAACCTTTTCAACTCATTCTAGTTTATAATCTGCCCATGGCATTCTAATCTTCTGCGCCCAAAATTTGCGGCTTTGGCAAAAAAGATTATTTTTTAAAATTCTGCATGAGAAGATTCAACTTTCCAAACCGTGTTTTGTACGATTTAAAAAGGCGCAAATGTAGACCGAATCCCAAATAACTCGGAAATACCCACTTTCACTTAAAATAGATTCAAACGATAATCAAGAGCAAACAGAAAAATGGAATCAGTTTTTTTGTTTAATGAAAAGATTTGGACAAAACTTTGGCTTTGAGATTTTCAGAAAATATCCTCCCAAAGGGAAACTATATGTCCTTGCCCCAAAAAACGAATGCGGAGGGTAGTACAATAACATCTCTTTGAGAAAAATAACATAGATCAACATCCACAAAATTATTCTATGATTTAGAGTTTTTTGGACTGTAGGATCAAAGTGGCACATCAAGGTTGATTCGATGTCAAGAAAAAAAATTTAAAATTTTTATCAGGGCTTTCTCAATGGTGGTCACTCAAAAAAGGTTGAGTGCTCAATAAAAATTAATCGTGAACTTTTTTTTTCTCTCGAAAAGTACTAAAAACCGTCGTTATAAATGAGTTTATAGACCTTAAGCTGTTTATTTAAGGTTAAAAAAAAATAAAGAAAAGAAGCTAGTGTATATTATGTGCACATAAATAGAAAGGATGACGTTGGCGTGGGAGAAAACGTTTCTCGGGTACTTCAAAGATATTTGTAGTGTTTTGAATCGAGTTCATGGGTTTAATTTGATTCGGATTTTAGGAGAATGCCGTGGAAAGCATATTTTTCAGTATGCGATACAATGGCGGCCTTTTTTCTCCTTTTTTTATGTTCCCTTTTGTCGTCTTGAAAATATTAATATCGCTCAGAAGGGGATCTTTGTCGGCCCCGTTCGGTTTCATAGTCTCACCGAGCCTAACACCTTTATTTATTGTAAATAAGGCCCTGGAAACTTTTCTGATCTTATGTTTATATCTCTTAGATTTAGGGAACGTACGATTTTTATTGTCAACGGGGCAAACACGCTGGATATTATATCATCCATACTTTTTCATATTCAAATTAAATTACAACACGTTTATCCTTGTGGAGATTTGTCCTTTTTATTACTCCTTATCCTTTATTATTATTTAAAATTTCTTTCTCTTCATAACCTTTAACGTATGTAAGACATAATTTAAGTAAAATCATGGGCGTAGATCTGCTCCCAAAAGAACAATTTTTGGGCCAAAAAAAACCCTGAAAAATTGGGTATCCCTGTCAAAAAACAGAGAAAAACTACCAAAAATTCAGTAAAAATGGGATTTGAGTTTTCCGAAGGAAAAAAAATCGAGGAAAACTCATGAAAATCTTTAAAAATAGAGTTTTTAGTGAAATTCCGAGAAAAAAAAAATCCGTGAAAAATCACTGAAAATGAGGATTTCGTCGCGTTAGTTCTAACACCGGCTATTTCATTTTTCCTAGGTTTTCAAGAGGGTAAAAATACTGATCAATTTCTCATTGGAATCAATGCATCACCTGTTGGTTTAATCGTAAACTACGCAATTTCTGTTGGTAATAGGATTAAACTACCAACGGAATTCGATTCACCACAAAATTTACCATGAGAAATAATGCCAAGCTCATAATTGATAAAAAAATGAGATAGCCGGTGTAAGAACTAACGCGACGATTTACTGTTGAAATACGTAAAAACCGAGGAGTACCTGTAACTCCGGTAAAAATAAGTTTTTTCTGTCAAAAACCCAATAAAAAATTTTGAAAATCCCAATGAAAATTTTTGAAATGTAAAAGCAAATTGGTTTTATAGAGAGTCTACGGATTTTTTTAAATAATAAAAAGGAGGGTTTTAACCCGCATGGCATATGTGTACGAGAGGGTGTTGGGAGCAACTCCATGTGTTCCTTCACGCTACTTGAACGTATCTAAATTGTTAGTCGACAACATTCACTTAAAATAGCAGGTAATCTGATCTCATGAGGGTACTTTTTAACCCTTTCCTCACACGCCTCAACCCATCCAAACTTATCAATTGGCCTTTTAAACTAATTAAATTTAAAATTAGCATAATCTGTTCTGGCTGAATGACTTTTTGTTTTCAGGATGGAACTGTCGTGTTTTTCTTCTTTCTTCAAACCTTCGTGTTTATCGCGAATAAAAACATTGCCCTCCGCCAGTACGAATTAGTAAGAAAAAAAAGTCCGTCACGTTAATGTAAATAAGACTCGTAAACAAAGCTTATCTTGACGTTCTAGTCTTATCGTTCCCTTTTAATTTGTTTAACAATAGCATCACTATTTTTAGTAACACGATTTTTTTCCCCCTTTTTTGAACATCGTAAATCAGGAAAAAACTCCAGAAAAAATCGGGTATCCGTCTCAAAACGGAGGAAAACTGCCAAAAATCCAGTAAAAATGTGATTTATCTGCCAAAAACCGAGAAAAAAAACAAAAAAATCGTTAAAAATGGGGTTTTATTGAATGAAATTTGGTTTCCTTCAAAAAACCGAGAATAAATCCAAAAATCACGTAAAAATAGGTTTCTCAACCAAAAAACCAAGCATTGGGGTTGCTATTTATTATGGCGACACTGCTTTTCTGATAAAATTGGACATGCAAGAAAATCGCTTTCTTCTTATGTTAGCCACACTTCTCTGCTCGGCCAAATTTGACTTAGATGAATCAGCCGAGAGGTCAAGATGCCAGAAAAACGAGTTTGGTTTTTCATAATGTGAAGCCTGCATGGGACGTCCCGTGATGGATATCGTTTTAAAAAGCGTAATTAAGGCTTTAAAAAAAACTTTTCAGGGGTTAGTTATTTTTATGTTCTTTTTAGTGGATGTAATTGTTATTTAAATTGATCCCAAAGTCTATTAGTCTTAGATATTACCCAGACGTCACCCTTCTCTCATTACATCCTTATTTTTTATCTTCCAACACCTCAATCAATATTTATTACCAAAAGATTAATTTTTTTAAATAGACGAAACGTAAGTGAAAGTTTAAATGATTTTAGGGGTAACTTTTTTTTTTATAAAAAAATTGTTTGTGTTACCAAAATTGAAATATTATAGATTGGAAAGTTTTGTCTTCACTGTAATTGATCGAATTAAGTTGGCAAAAAAAATAAAGTAATGATGGGTATGGAAACGAGCGATTTTAGTTATTATTTAAGGGGAGGGAAAAAAGGACTTCTGAATAATTTGAATGATGGGAGAGGGGGTGTGTAACAGACTGCGAGAGCATGGGATCAAACACCTGTCATGTTTATAAATATTTCTGCAGGGGTTTCTAATCAATTGTCCACTTCTGATCCCCGGAGCGCTTTTTTAAAAAATGATAATACCGATCAAGTGGTCAATAGCGGCCGTGGGAAATCGACGGCTGCTCCAACCATAAATTATTCGAGACGGTGATGGGACTTACTTTATTCACGCCGTTTAAACAGATCAATTCACAAAAGAGATTTCTTTAGTTTGATTTCCGAAAAAAAAAAAATTTGAAAAGCGGTAGATCTACAATTAAAGAAACACCCAATAAACTAATTGTTCATTTCGAAGCTCGTGCCTTCACTCAGATTGTTTAATTGTCGGCAACAGCTGCTATTTCTTATTAGTGACATGTTTTTTTCCTACTCGTCTGTACTGGGAGGCTTTTTTTATTGAACCCGGTGCCCCTCACGACCGGGTGTCCGACTCCAATTTCGTACGCCCACAGAAGCGTTAATTGTTTCCGTGGTCCACAACGTGATATCACCCATTTAGCTTCTCCCCTCGTTTACCCGCTTTTAAGTTTTTTCTGGCCTTTTTTTAATAAACATTCCTCCTGACAACCCTCAATTGCCTCCTATTTTACCCCCTTAATTATAAAACTGTGAAGTAATAATTTTCAAATGATATTTCATGGTGGTAATCTTCGAAAGTATTTTCAACAAAATTATGTTAAAGGATCACTTGTGATCTCCACTAAATTAGCATCATTTCGTTAGTTTTAACACCGGCTATCTCATTTTTTATCAATATTTAGTTTGGCATTGTTTCTGATGGTAAATTTTTTGGAGAATCGAATTCCATTGGTAGTTTAACCCTATTACCAACAGAAAACGTTTAGTTCACGATTTAGCCAACAGGTGATGATTGATTCCAATGAGAAATTAATCAATATTCTTGCTCTTCTGAAAACCTAGGAAAAATGAGATGATTTTTGTTTTTACAGTCACCGTTGGAAAGACAAAACGAGAAAATTTTAACCCCCGTTTAGATTTTGGATTTTTAAGTTGTAGTTAAGGTCCTACTGAGTGGTTGAACAATGTTCTGTTTGATATGAAGTTGAAGGGTGGAAAAAAAGCGTTTAAATAAAGTTTTGCTGTATCATTTTCCCTAGGCTTCCAATTATAGCGAGACCACTCATTAAAACGTCGTATTTTACGAAAAGGGGGATCCTTCAGTTTCCTAATACGGCCCCATTAGTTCTGACATTTCGCTTGCTTTTTAGTAAGTGAGACGTCATCGAGTATATGCCAGTCATCTAGCGGTTGGAACGTCCGCTTTTTTTATGAGACAAAAAAGTAAAACAAAAAGTTGTCTCGGGGGACACCCAGGCGATTCTAGAAATTAAGAAGAGTGCTCAATGAGTGATTCAGAATTTCATTGAGCGTGGGCGCTCCTTCATTCATATTGAAGGAAAAGAGAGATCAAACGATGAACTGTGCCTCGAGGGACCTTTTTAATTGACCTCTTCAAACTACCTCGATGAATCCCCTGAGCAGTTAACCTCACTTCCATAACCATGACACAAGAGTTGACCAATTTAGCGACGTCTCTTTAGAAAATATTTATACCCATTAAGGCGTAGAGTTTTTTTTCCCTATTGATCTTGTACTAAGCCTGAGTAAATTATCACAAGAAAAAGTAAAAAAAAGTGTCAGCTATTATTAGTAAATATTTGATTTGCTGTAATTTTCCTCAAGGCAATTTTTTCAAGCATTTTTCGTCAAAAACATCAACTTTTTACAGTTAGGCGATTTTGGGCCTACACCCCCCGGAGGTTTTCCCGTGTTTTTTTGCTAAGAATCTTATTTATTTGTTGATTTTTGACAATGAAGCAACAACTATGAAATTCAAGTTTAAACTGTTTAAATTGTTAATTTTTAAATAAAATTTCTCTGAGATATAGAAGCGTAAAATTGCATATTTTTAAATGTGACATAATTGTGCCATTATTCATTAAAAATGCTCCCTAATTACGTTTTATTCATAAAACAAACATTAATTAAGCAATAACGGCTACACAGATCCCTTATCGTGCGACATAAAAGGAAAAAATTTTGAATATCTCATTAGGTGCCCGTATGGGAACTTCCTTTATGGCGGTAGTACAAACATTTCGGACGCTGCGAATGGATTGATTTAATCATGAGGGTGTTTATTTATATTTGTGTAGAGAGAAGGTAGGGGGTGCTTATTTAAAAAAGTACGGTGTGATGTGTGGTAACCCGACACTCTATTTATTAGCCTCTCCATTCTATTGCCAATTACGCCCTCCTCTTTTCTTCTCCAAAACCACCTACACAATCTGAAAACAGGGTAATCTTATATCCGTGTGGCTCCTAACCGAAAGAAAAAAAAAACCCCTTTATCCTAGATACTCTAATTGGTCCTTTTCTGCTTTTTTTTCTTGGTAAAGAATTTCTTAAAAGCCATTATTGGGTTAGTTTGAAAAGGAGATGGGGCTTTTTATAGTTGGTTTTACGGCTAATAAACCCTTTATTGGAAGAAGACATCACACCTGCCCATTTTCTTATTAAACCCGATAAAGATCTGCAGAGAATGGCTCAAATATCACTATTAACAAATTTCACATTTTAATTTATAACGAAAGAATGCAAATTTTATGTATTTAGCTTGTAAAAAAAATGATCGGCTAATGGAGTTTACTTTGAGGGGAGGAGAAAAAAAAAAGGATTTGATTGCGTGTCTATTTCTTGTTTAAACATTTTCCTTTTGTAGTCTCGTGCTCGTCATAATTGACGACTTCTGATGTCTATTTTCAATTTTGGATATGGCACTTAAAATAAATATCGGTAAACTCCCTTTTTGTATCTAACGATAATGACGTTTTTACAAAGGGCTTTTAATGTCGATCGATTTTATCAATATTTCTTTGGATTAAAAAGGCTTTTTTATATTGTTCCGTGAGTGGGTAGGGAAAGGAAGCAGCTGGGGTTTACAGACATGTTCCGAGGTGGCCACGCCTCGGATGCCGCCCGCCGCCAATCCCGATCTTTTTACGCCCCCGCCATCTATCCAGTCTCATCTTGTCGAAAAGGCCCGTACTTTCCATTTCATTTTTTTTTTTTCAAATTGAAAACTCAGTTTTAAACAATGAAAACTTTGGAGTCAATTAGCACATAAAAGTCATTTTTTTAGGCAAGATAGGTCTGAAGATAGGTCAAAACAAATAAATCGTGGGGGCGTTCTAAGAAAAGGACTTTGTCGGACGTTCGATTTTTCAGATGGCATCCAACTGTGACATTTTTTTCCCCTCCTCAAGTCCCCTGTTTGCGGATTTAACACATGGACGTCTCGTAAACATGTCAAAATTTTTTAATTAATTTATGCGTTTTTAGTCGCTTTTAGCGATTTTAAGATACGGTTTCCAAGATTGTCGACTATGAGAAAAAAAAAGGAAGTCCCCATAAGTAGAAAAAGAAGCCAAGGGCTGGCGTGTACAATGAGTGTAGCCTTTTCTTTTCTCCACGTCTCGTAAATCTACTTTTGTTCCTAATTACCAAAAGACTACCACCCTCGCTCCCCCACCGAGCACGAAATTTCTAAGAGGCACGCAAGACAACTTTCACACCCTTTTCCTCTGTGGGAAATGAACGAAAAAGCCAACGGAAACGTTTCTGACGATAAAAACCTCTACAAAAAAATAAAATTAGCGTCTTTTGCGTAAATGACTTTAAATAATTAAAAATCGTGGAATAACAAAAGAAAAATCGATTTTCAACGGTGTTTTAAACGGTTGCCTAAAGAGGCGTATCGATCGATTTGCAGGCACCCTGTACGTATTTCGAAGAAATTACCTCAAGACGGTTAACATCCGTGAAAAGGCCTCTTCAGAAGCAGGTACAAAAAAAGACCAGGGGGTCACAAATGAATAATTAGAGCAACCGGGTTCTTACGAGCAATGAACACCGTGAAAATTTTCGACAATGAAGTTTTTACGCCTGGGTATTAGAAACATTTAAAGAATTTGTTTAAAAAGATTAAATTGTTGCGTACGTGGATGTAAGAATACGGTGGCATCCGTGCCTTACCGCCTATCGCCTGTATTAGAAAGATGTAAAGGACACGTGGTCATCGAAGAGAACCATCAATCAAACGTAGATCCAGCTTAAGCCAGGTGATCTACGCTCCTACGTAAAACGTCGCAGTATAAGCAGTCATCGATTATATGGGCTGCAAGTTTGGAGTATCAGACTAGGTAAATCCAAAAAATGATGCAATCCAGCAAAGTAGCTGGGAAAAACAATCGAGTATGCGAAAAACACGATTTTTGAAATGATAGCAAAAACGTTATTTTCAAAACTTTTGTTATTTATTTCTGTTTTAACGGTAGTGAACAGATTTTTTGTTGCTGTCCCTCCAGGCAACGTTCGAACCCGTTTCTGTTAACCGTAAGTAAGGCATTAAAATGAACAATCGTTCGCCCCATAGGCGAAGAGGTAGAGGTCGCCCCAGTGGGTGGCCGATCATTGTTGTCACCTGTCAAAACAACCATAAATCCCTCCGAGAGCAATAAAATAATAAAATGTTTCTCTTGTCAAAAAATTTTCTATATGTTCGAACGGTTCACAATACGCAAGAGGGTTAGTGAACTTTTCCTTCAAAACGGACGCATCCCAAGGTTGTAGGAAACAAAAATGAAATGGCAACCCAAAGAATAAGAAGTATTTTACCAGATCTTCCAATATTTGAGATTCAAAAAAGGTCTTGTCAATCCGAAAGGCTCAAAAGAAGCGACATATTTACAGAAATAGGACAACAGTCGTCTTAAAAATTTTGCCCAAAAACGGTTTGTATGACAGAAAATAACAAAAGTGCTCCAGTTCTAAGCGGATTCCCACGTCAAAATTGGAGATTGACTTGGAGGGTCTGGACTTCTTTGGAAACTAGCGGACCGTGATAATCCTTAACGTACCTGTCCTACCTCTACGCATCCTTTCAAACATGCAAATTAGGTCATTTCGAACTATAAAGACTTGTCACCGCATTCCGCGCGCTCATTCGGCCAACATCCTTAGGAAGAAATCCGCCTCGTGACTCAACAACAAGCACAGAAAAGAGCTTCTAAAATTTCCAGTTTGAGGGGACGTACCTGACTTTCTTAAGTAAGGGCTTCACTGCCTGGAAGCCACTTTTTAGGTTTTAGCAAACCTAATAGAAAACAAGAGCCTATTAGTCATTTTTTAGCACAGAGGTCAGGAACTTCTTTCGCTCTCAAGGGGCCCTCCCAGTCCCCGCTACTCTTAGTAGTCTTAGTCTCAAAGGAAATCTCATCAATAGAAAGTTTGCTTGTAAAAGAAGACTTCACCAATCGATCGCTACAGAAAGAGAAAGTACGAAACATGGAATGCTCTACTAAAAAAAAGTTAAAATAAAGAAGGGCCCACCTACTGGGCGAGGGGGCTACCTGCATTTCCTACCCTAAACTTCAATTGTATTTTCATTAGCCTCCTCAGTCCTAACCACTGCATGTATTTTTCCACGGAAACTGTTACAAAACAGCACGACACTCACACATAGCGTTTCCTGAGAAAAAACCCAGCGGGAAGTTTGACAGCTCTGCTTGACGGATAAAAGCCCCATTCTTGTTTGTTTACATTCAATAGCCATACCAAAACTTATTATTAAAAAAGGGGAAAAAGAAAATATTAACATAAAGGACACAATAGCTAATTTTTAACCCATGTAGCAAAATACCTTATTTCAAATGATGGAAATTTACATATTATGAACTTGTTTTTTGTTATATAAATGTAATAAGTTTTTACAGCTCTTGTTAGTTTCGTGTGCTGTACCGAAACGTGATACGAGCCGTGATTCTTAAGATTACTGGCGGCCATAAACAAATAAAACCGCGAAGCGGTTTAAAAAAGGTGGTGTCGTAAAGAAATAAACTTGTGACAAGCAATGAATAGACTCGACATTATTGCCTGAGAACCTCGTTTGGAACCGAAAGCGTTTTTATAAACAAAAATGACTTTTAACGACGTCCAAAACACCCCGTAAAATTTATTTAATAAAAAAGCATTTTATCGCATTGCCAGAGGAACTTTTCCTATATGTCCACACCTCAAGTTACCACTCGTTGGCAATCATTTTCCTCCCTTGGGCTGAAAAGTTAGATTCTCCCTCATGGTCCCCGCATTTTGGAACTAATTATTTAGCCCACAAGGTTTATTTTCTTCATTGTATAACCTTTCATGTTATTTTGTGCTGACCTAAACGCTCGTCAAAGGTTTTTATTTTTTATTTTTACAACTTCGTCGTTAAAATGTGTTATCGTGAGATATAGAAGGGTGGGTTGTGATCCCTTCCGGTCTTAAGACGAATGCCTGCGCGCTTTAAGTTATAGCGGGCCGGGTTTTTTATTTATTTTATTGTAGGTTGTATTTTTCTTATAACGAGAGTGCTTTAATTGAACGTTATAAAATGTTAAAATGGTTTCTTACGACGGGAGAGGTAAAAAAAAAGTCGTAAAGTTCGTACGGTTCGTACGGTTTATAAAACATTTTGAAAAACAATTATTTACGAAATTCTTGGAAAAACGATTTTTTTTTCGTCTTTTATACTTCAGCTTACTTTGACATGACTTATACAGGACACGTTACTTGAAACTTTGCTTAACTTAGGCAAGGTTTTAAGTGAAAATCAAGCGTTGTGTTATCAACAGCCAATGATAGCCTTCCGTTCGAGGGCTCCTGCCTAAACTCCTACCTCGAAAAATCGGAGAGAAATGGGAAGGAGTCCTTGAAGGAGAAGATAACTTCAAAGTTCATGGGAGGTTCATGAATGTTTACAAAATAACGTCAAGGAAGAATCTCAAGGAAACCTTGAGAAAAGGGTTTTTTAAGGAACGTTTTTAAATACGGTTCAAAAATCTTGAACAATGGCAAATGCGATATTGAAGATTTTTTTATTTAAAAAAAATTATCTTATCTTAGAAGCCAAACTGTAAAAAAAATTATGTTAGCTAATTTTTTTAATACTTATTGTTAGATTTTTTCTTTCTTTTTTTTCTCACGTCACAAAAAATGCTATTTGTCAAAAGGAAAGGTATCTTTTTTCCTTTCCGAGGCATCAAAAAATAAAACGCGACGTCACCGCTTTCCCAAGGAAAAAAATTGTACACACGGTTGCATCTCCCTAGGGAGCTTTGACGGAGCCGTTCCCACGAATGTAAACATAAACCACCCCCGTCGACAGGTAGCCATCGAGCTCGCTATCTATTAAAACAAACCTTTACCTGTCGGTATACAAGGGGTAACACTCACACAGAAGGGAGAGGAAAAAAAAAATGTTTTTAAAACAAATTTCTTTGAGCTGAACTGCCGAGAGGCTGGCTTCCAGAAAGGCTAATGTTTAGCCTACAAAAAGTGCATTTTAGGCTAATAATGGGGTGTATAGCCGGCTGAGGCCTAAAGAGTGCAGAAGAGTCAGAGCAAATTTTTTTTAAAAAGCCCAATCAACAGAGGTGGGAGTTCTCTGTGGTTATGCAAGAGTGTATCGCCATCGCGGTTCGCCATAATGCATTTGACCATAAAAGCAGAAATCGCGATTTACCATTCACCAAAACAAAGCTGCCACTCAACATAAAGAAAATAGTCCAAAACGTGCACCATAATGCATTTGAACACAATACATCTCACCATAAAGAAGAGATTTAACACTTGTCGTTTCGACATAGTTGTTTCAACATACCACAGTTGAACATAAAGGAAACTTTCATTTTAAAGAACTTGTCGCTTCGCCATAAGACTGTTTCTGCCGTTTGGGCATAATACATCTCACCATAAACTAGGGACAGCCAAAGAGAAGCCTATTTTCGCCGTTTAAAACGCGATTATGGCGAAACGACAAAAACCTTAAAAATTCACAGTTCACCACATTCGCACATCCTCGCGTGGGGAAAAAAATTAACCCCTTGTGTCATAAAAAAGCTGATCTCATTGGCTACCTGCTTGCTTTTCCTAGTTTATAGTGAGATGCTTTATTGCATTATGGTGAACTGTGAAGTTTTAAGGTTTTTGTCGGTTCCCCATAATCGCGTTTTAAACAGCGAAAGTAGGCTTGCTCTTTCGCTGTCCCTAGGTTATGGTGAGACGTATTACGCCCAAATAACAGAAACAGTCTTATGGCGAAACAACAAGTTTAAAGATAGGCTTTTATGGTGAGAACCGCTATGGTTACTTGCACTTTTTTTTATGTCGACTTGCATTAATTGAAAAAGTCATTTATGGCGAAACGCTTTGTTGAAATGCATTATGCTCAAAATGTTTGAACTTTTGCGAGTTTTATGTTCAATTGCATTATGGTGAACTACAGATATTTTATGTTCAACTGCTTTATAGTGAAATGCGTTATGTTGAACGGTGTTTTCTTGTTATGCAATTGCTTGAAGTTTCAACATTAGGCATAAGTTTTCTAAACATCTTCTTTCCAGTCCTACTTTGGAGTTCAACAAAAGGTTCAAAACACAAGAGAAAGAGAAGAAAAAGACTTTCAATGTTTGACACGATTTTCTCTTGTCTTTTTAAATTCAGTTCAGTTACGGTGATTTATTATTTTGTCCATGATCGTCGTTCAATGGTCTTTTTGCCTGTAAGAAATCGAAGAGAGAAAAAAGGAAGGGCCCATGTTGTAAATCTATCCCGCCAGACAAAGAAGACAGTAGCGGACGATAATGAGCCACCGGAACACAGTGACCGGAACGAATTTCCGAACCACTCTTAAAAACGGTTTTCATACGCACATGTTCTGTAATTAATTTAAAATATAATGGAGAAAAATAAATTTAAAAAAAATTTATATCCAACGTATCTGACAAGCCATAATACAAATATTAATGGTAAGAAATGAGTAAACGTTCTAAATGGGTCTCGAGAGAAGAAACTCTCGGATCTTTTAATTTACCAGTTGAGCAGAAATTCATGTTAACACGATATTAATCAGAGTGTGTGCCCCGGAGAGGACCGGTTTCCCACCCTTTTAATCAATAAAAGGCGATACAAAAAGGCCAGAAACCCGAAGGTTCCTTTCGTGTCCCCGAGGTGTGAACTCTCCGCACAACATACTAAATCATATAAATTCAACCGCCGCTATAAATACCAAAAATAATATGGAAAC
>JACGAQ010002043.1:0-47037 GCA_014119065.1 Orius insidiosus
ATACCTGCTGCGAATGACTTGTCTCGACAAATTTATACTCGTTCGATCCTGGACCTTCCATCCGATCTTCTTCTGTAGTGTCAGATTCTGAATCCGACCTCTGAGTCTGCACGATGTTGCTTAAACTGCTTATCCTCGGCTCCCGAACCCCGTGCACCAGGCGCCGAGGATATACCATAATATTCTACAAACACCTTAAAATCCAACCCTCTCGTTTCATCAAAAAATTCAAATTTCCAAAAAAAATTTAGACACGACTCTGAATTTGGAAACAAAAAAATAAACAATTTGACAGTTTATCGAAAAGACGGTTTTCTTTAGATAATTTATCAATGCCACCTGAATTGAATAAAATAAATAAAAATAATATAAATCGAAGCTGATTTTACCCAAATGAAATCTGTTTATAGTCTATCAAAAACTCGTAGTTACTGTGGTTAGTATATTATTAATTATCAACAGTGATAAGCAATTATCGTTGGCAACACTGGAAATATGGCGGAAAAAGTCAATTGAAGAGTTATTTGATGAATTTTCAAAGATGTTTTGTATGCCAGATTTATGGCGTAGCAATTATTCCTGTCAAAAGGTTTCCTCGGTGGTTGATAACATATTTATGTTGGTAGCGTTGAAAATGGAGGGAAATACGGACAAAGGAGAGAAAAAGAGTTGTTTTATTCTGTTTTTAATCTATCAATAACTCTTTAGTAGACTACTAATAGCAGTTACTATGGTCAGTGTGATTAGTTATCAGCAGTGATATGGCAATTATTGTTGGCAACACTGGAAATATGCGGAAAAAGTCAAATTGAAGAGTTGATGAATTTTCAAAGCTGTTTTGTATGCCAGATTTATGGCGTAGTATGTATTTAATCCTGTCAAAAGGTTTCCTTGGTGGTTATATTTGATAACATTTATGTTGGTAGCGTTGAGAAAATGGAGGGAAATGGACAAAGGAAGAAAAAGAGTTGTTTTATGGTTTTTTAGATATATTTTTTTTGTTTTTTAAATATTTACATATCACAGGTTGATTGGAGCGGAGTAGCGGAGTGGACCGTTCCGTCGAAGAGTAGCCCAAATTGGAGTATCCTAAGGAGCGTCCGTATCCGAGACCGAAAAAGCTTCCGTATCCGAGGCCATAGCCCAAAGAGCTACCGTATCCTAAAGCACGTCCATAGCCGAGTCCGCTGTAGGCAAGGGGAGCGTGAGCGACAGCGACGGGAGCAGCATGAGCGACAGCGACGGGTGCAGCATGAGCGACGGCGACGGGAGCAGCATGAGCGACTGCGACCGGGGGCGTGAGCGACAGCGACTGGGCGTGATGAGCGATAGCGGTGGTCTGGTAGGTGTTGGAGTATGAAGCGATGGGTGCAGCATGAGCAACAGCGACTGGAGCAGCAGCGGCGTATCCATAAGAAGGAGCTACAGCAACCGGGGCAGCAGCAGCGTACCCATAAGACGCACCGTAAACAGCCGGGAGCCCAAATATCCAGCCGAAGCGGCAGCGATGTAAAGAGAAAGGATAGCCTAAAAAATCATTTTTTATAAAAAAAATTTAAAGTTAATTTTTCAAATTACCAATTTGAACATTTTGATTGTTGGATGTGTTCTGTGTCTGAATGAAATGTCCGATTAGATTTTATAGGAACGTTTCCCTCTCCTTCGCGACGGGTTTTTCGAAAAACAAAGTTCAATGTACGCAGTATTAAGTTAGGTAACCGTTTTGGGAAATGTCATCGGGTCCATCCGCCCCTTAAATTTATTTATAAAACGCCCTAAAAATTCGAGAAAAAAGGGGTTTTCCGGTCTAAAAGCCGAGGAGAACTGCTAATAATCTAGCGTAAATAAACAATTTTGTCAAAAAAAAGAAATACTAGTCTGGAGCTGGCCCCGACGGGAACTTCCTTAAAGAGAAGTAACAATATAGGAGGGGGAATTATAACGGAGGGGGAAGTATATGGGAGGGGAAGTATAACGGAGGGGGAAGTATAACGGAGGGGAATTATAACGGAGGGGGAAGTATATGGGAGGGGAAGTATAACGGAGGGGGAAGTATAACGGAGGGGGAATTATAACGGAGGGGGAAGTATAACGGAGGGGGAAGTATTACGGAGGGGGAAGTATAACGGAGGGGGAAGTATAATGGAGGGGAAGTATAAAGGCAGGGGATTTAGTAGGGAGGGAAAGTATAAAGGACAATTTTGCAAGTTTGTTTTTGCGAAAAATTTTCCGGGTTTTTTTTTTTTCGAAAAATTTTCTAAGTTTTTTGTCCAAAAAAATTTTTTTTTTCGAAAATTTTCCGGGTTTTTCTTTCTTTTTTTTTTCTTCTTTTCTTTTTTTTCGAAAAATTTTCTAAGTTCTTTTTTTCGAAAAATTTTTAAGTCTCAAGGTAGAAATAATGGGCTCTTTGGCCTAGGGATGTGCCTCTCGTAAGGGTAGAAGTACGAAATTTCTCCTACTAAAAAAAAATTAATGATTAAAAAGTGGCAATTTTTTTGCACCGAAAATTCTTAAAAAATATAAGGAGTAATTGGTGAAAATTTGGTGAAAATCGGATTAATGGTTCGGCCGCAGCGAATTTTTTAAAATTTCAAACAGACATATCTCCGCCATTTTTTCGAAATTCAAAATCGCCCTCGTCATATTCTTCTTCACCGGCTAAAGAAATTTGTGTAAAAATTTGGTGAAAATCGGATGAAAACTGTGGCCGTAAAGTGTTCCGGAAAAAAATGCTACGGAGTGCCGGACGGCCGGCCGGCCGGAACCACAGACAAAGTTGAGATCGGGAAAGATCAATATTCGATTTTACCCTCCGGACCCCGGAAGACCCCTCCCCAAAAACCCGACATGGAGGGTATCACAATAACTTCTTTAAGGAAGTTAAAAAAAATTCTCAACAAGCAAGAAGAGGACGGAGACGAGTGTTTTGTAGAGACTGGCGACGGTTGGCCGGCAACACAGACAGCCTCATGATCGGTAAAAATTTAATCATTTTTCTGAAGTTTAAGCAGAAAAACTTTTTTTTTTTTTTGAGTCAAAGTGTCGGGGGAACTCGAGATCTGGAAGACACTCGCCTGAAAACTAGGCTAGGAGGATAATACAAAACTTCCTTTGAGCTACAAAAACACCGGTAAAAAGGGGTAACTTAACTTAATACTGCTCCAGTAACATTGAACTTTGTTTTTTCGAAAAACCCGTCGCGAAGGAGAGGGAAACGTTCCTATAAATCTAATCGGACATTTCATTCAGACACAGAACACATCCAACAATCAAAATGTTCAAATTGGTAATTTGAAAAATTAACTTAAAAAATTTTTTTATAAAAAATGATTTTTTAGGCTATCCTTTCTTTACATCGCTGCCGCTTCGGCTGGATATTTGGGCTCCCGGCTGTTTACGGTGCGTCTTATGGGTACGCTGCTGCTGCCCCGTTGCTGTAGCTCCTTCTTATGGATATGCCGCTGCTGCTCCAGTCGCTGTAGCTCACGCTGCACCCATCGCTTCATACTCCAACACCTACCAGACATCCACCGCTATCGCTCATCACGCCCCAGTCGCTGTCGCTCACGCCGCCCCGGTCGCAGTCGCTCATGCTGCTCCCGTCGCCGTCGCTCATGCTGCTCCCGTCGCTGTCGCTCACGCTCCCCTTGCCTACAGCGGACTCGGCTATGGACGTGCTTTAGGATACGGTAGCTCTTTGGGCTATGGCCTCGGATACGGAAGCTCTTTGGGATACGGTCTCGGATACGGACGCTCCTTAGGATATCCAATTTGGGCTACTCTTCCCTCGGATACGGCCGGTCTCGGCTACTCCGCTCTAGTCCACTAATCAACCTGTGATATGTAAATATGTATTTAAAAAACAAAAAAATATATCTAAAAAACCATAAAACAACTCTTTTTCTTCCTTTGTCGATTTCCTTCCCATTTTCTCAACGCTACCAACATAAATAGTATCAAATGTAACCACCGAGGAAACCTTTTGACAGGATTAATTTCTACGCCATTTTGGCACACAAAACATAAAAAGCTTTGAAAATTCATCAAATAACTCTTCAATTTGACTTTTTCCGCCATATTCCAGCGTTGCAAACGATAATTGCTTATCTGCTGATAACTAATAATCACTAACCACACTAACTACTATAGAGTTTTTGATAGTCAAAAAACAGATTTCATAAGGGTAAAATCTAAAAAACCATAAAACAACTCTTTTTGTCCCTTTGTCCATTTCCTCCATTTTCTCAACGCTACCAACATAAATAGTATGTTATCAAATATAACCACCGAGGAAACCTTTTGACAGGAATAATTGCTACGCCATAAATCTGGCATACAAAACAGCTTTGAAAATTCATCAATAACTCTTCAATTTGACTTTTTCCGCCATATTTCCAGTGTTGCCAACGATAATTGACGAGGGCGATTTTTGAATTTAGAAAAAATGGCGGAGTTATGTCTGTTTGAAATTTTAAAAAATTCTCTGCGGCCAAACCGTTTGTCCGATTTTCACCAATTGCTCCTTATATTTTTTAAGAATTTTGGTCCAAAAAAATTATCATTTAATTTTGCATTAATTATCATTTTAGCAGGGAGAAATTTCAAACTTCCACCCGCTACGAGAGGGACCTCCCTTGAGCACAAATCCCATTATTTCAACCGAGATATTAAAAAAAAAAAAAAAAAAAAAAAAAAAAAAAAAAAAAAAAAAACAATATTTTTTGAAAGAAAAAAAAATGCAATTTAAAAAAGAAAACTTAAAACATTTTTCAAAAAAAAATCTCCCTCCGATAAACTTTCCTCCCTCCGTCATACTTCCCCTCCGTTGTACTTCCCTTACATTATAATACCCCTCCTTTATACTTCCCCCTCCCTTATACTTCCTCTCCCTTATACTTCCCCTCATTTATACTTCCCCCTCCTGTGTTTTTACTTCTCTTTAAGGAAGTTTTCGTTGGAAACTCTTCAAACTAGTACTTTTTTAAGAAGTATAAAGGAGGGGTATTATAATGTAAGGAAAGTACAACGGGCTTTATCCAACTGCGCCGAAAAAAGGCCAACTGCGCCGGGACTCCAAGGGTACCCCTAATCCGCTATCATTACTGATACCAACTGCGCCGCATACCAACTGCGCCGAAATTATTTATTTTGGGGAAAACGAAACATAGGCACGTTTCACCCGGCCTTAATGATTAAAAATGGGAAAAAAAATGACTGTACCTAAGGAATCTAGGAAAGAGGTAGCGTCGGATGCGCTCGTTGGATACCACTAGGGGGTTAATTTTTTTCCTCTCGCGAGGATGCGCTCGTAAGATACCTCTATTGTTTATTTATTTGTTCGGGCAGTTGGTCATAGGCTTAGAGCCCAAGAGATTATCTGATAGGACTCCCGGCGCAGTTGGCAATAATTTTTCAATCCAGGTAGTCACTTCGGCGCAGTCGGTAGTCAGCCAGTACAACGGGGGAAGTATGACGGAGGGAGGAAAGTTTATCGGAGGGAGATTTTTTTGAAAAATGTTTTAAGTTTTTTTTTAAATTTGCATTTTTTTTCTTTCAAAAAATATTCTTTTTTTTTTTAATATCTCAGTTGAAAATGGGATTTGTGCCCAAGGGTAGCGGGTGGAAGTTTGAAATTTCTCCCTGCTAAAATGATAATTAATGCAAAATTAAATGATAATTTTTTTTGCACCAAAAATTCTTAAAAAATATAAGGAGCAATCGGTGAAAATTTGGTGAAAATCGGAAACGGTTCGGCCGCAGCGAATTTTTAAAATTTCAAACAGACATAACTCCGCCATTTTTTCGAAATTCAAGAAAATTTGGTGAAAATCTGGTAAAATCGGTTGAAAACTGAAAAAAATGCTACGGCCGGACGGCCGGCCGGCACCACAGACAAAGTTGAGATCGATAAAGATCCATATTCGAATTTGTCCTACGGGGACTGAAAGACCCTTCCCCAAAAACCCGACGTGGAGGGATCACAATAACTTCTTTAACGAAGTTAAAATCGAAGAAAATGCCCAAAACTTTTATACCAAAAAGTTCAAATCCGGTTAGACCATGGATATTCGTCCGAAAACCGGACGTTGAGGATAATACAATAATTCTCTCTTTTAACTACGAAAATGTCGGTAAAAATGTGTTTTTAGCCAAAAATCGAAGAAAACGCCCAAAATTTTTTGACCAAAAAGTTCATATCTTCCTGGCAGGATGATCCGATTAGGCCAAACCCGCATAACTTTCGAGTTATGAAGTGTTGCATTTTATTCAAATTAGTTTCCCGTGGCCCTCACCCAACTCTTGCAACAAAACGTGCGATATGTCGAAGTCCCTGCATTATTTCTTGGGAATCTTCTTATCTTCGTATCATTCCATTTTTTCTTTTGATATTAATAACCCGTGGGAAAAGCGGCCATTGGTGGGGAATTACTACGGATAATATAAGCGGGTGCGAAAGCTCATGTTTTACACACGAGTGCAGCTTTGCCAGGATGATAAGAACGGTAAGTCCTTAATCAGTTCTGCCAACCAAATTAAGGCCCTTGCTAGCAGCACAGTTTTTTACCATCAAAACTTACTTTTTCTTAGGTTTTCCTATTTTCGTGCTTAGTGGCTGCGACATCGGCCGGATATTTGGCGTACGGTGCGGGCTTCGGGCATGCGGCGCCTTTGATCGCTCCGCCGCTACCGTTGGCCACGTCATATTCTAACTCGTACAGGACATATCATAAGCCTTTGACTATCAAAGCTTACGCCCCGGTCGCCTACGGATATTCGCATCTCCTTCACCCGGTCGTTTACAAAACACCCATCGTCTATCATTCGAACATCTACGGCCATGGACTTTGAGAACCGATGAAATCGCTTTGTAAATAAAGTCGCTGTGTCATTGAATTATTTTGGCCTTTTGCTTTTCTCGACCAGAAAACTTTTCAAAACGCTCGTTTATCGAGAAAAATTGCCCAAAAAACGGTAGGAAACCCTTCCCTTTTTCCACGGGGGCGTTTTTCCTTCGAAGTTTTGCTCCAATTTTGCTTGAAAACTGTCAGTTTTTTCATTTTTGATTGTGGTGCAATCTAGGCGGAACTAATAGAAGCTACTTGGTGGTATTTTTTGATTGGTTGTTTAACAACGTCCGATAAGTCATTCCACCCAATCAAAAAAGAAGAAGCTAAAAACCACTATTTTATCGAGTTTTTTTTAATGCTCCCAATTTACGCAATATTTACTGTGGCTAGGAAAAAACTTTCTTAGCGTTTAGATTTATTAAACAATCATAAATTTAAATAAAACTGGTTTTTTTTCGATTGCTTTTTATTTTAGTCATAAAAATTTTGATTAAAAATTTTCTGATTTCTATATTCTTATAATCTTTTGAAAAAATATCTCTTTTATATGCATAAATGCATTCTGAAGCCATATCAAAAAGAAAACCATTCATAAAACCAGTAGTTTTTTCGAAAAATTGGAGAAAAACTTAGAAGAAAAAACGCCCGCCGTATTAAGTAGAGTAACAGACCCTTAAAATTGGTGAAAAAGGGGGTTTTTTGGGCCAGAAAAACGTAAAAACATTCATTACGTGCATCTATTAATTTTGGCGAATTCTCAAACTTCAAAGCATCATAAGTCCTAAACTATTGGTCCTGCACAAAAACGTGTAAGTACATTTTTGTAGGAAATTTTATCATCTACAACTTTTAGTTTATTAGGTTTTTCATTTTAAACAGCGGTTTCCGAGAAAATCGTGAAAAACTCAAGCACTTTTCTTTTTCGTCTATGAAAGGGCTGAAAGTCTGATATGGGGTTTCTCGTCCAGAAAACCGGGGAAAATGTACCAAAATAAGGTAAAATTGAGGGAAAACTGAGAAAAAAAATTGATTAAAAAAGGGGGTTTTCTGTATCGAAAAATGAGGAAAGGTGCTCAAATTTTAAAGCTTCATAAGTCCTAAAGTATTGGTCCTACGCAAAAAACGTATAAGTACTTTTTTGTAGAAAATTCTATTGGCTACAATTCTTACTTTATTAAGTTTTTCGTTTTGAGTATCGGTTTTCGAGAAAATTGAGAGAAAACTGGGTTTGTCCCGAAACATTCATTACGTGCATCTATTAAAATAGGTGAATTCTCAAACTTCAAAGCATCATAAGTCTAAACTATTGGTCCTGCACAAAACATGTAAGTACATTTTTGTAGGAAATTTTATCATCTACAATTTTTACTTTATTAGCTTTTTCATTTTAAGCACTTTTCCGAGAAAATTGTGAAAAACTCAGAAGGGAAAACTGAGAAAAAAATTTTGATTAAAAAAGGGGGTTTACAGTACCGAGTCAAATTTTAAAGCTTCATAAGTCCTAAAGTATTGGTCCTACGCAAAAAACGTATAAGTACTTTTTTGTAGAAAATTCTATTGGCTACAATTTTTCTTTATTACTTTTTTCGTTTTGAGTAACGGTTTTTGAGAAAATTGAGATGTTAAAATAAAAGTTTAAAAAATGTATGTTTCATTGTTTTTTTATTAATTTATTTGTTTTCTCAAATTAGAAAAATAGATTCTAATACTGAATGGTGCAGTCTTGAGTTGAAATTTTTTTAGTGGTAGAGACCTCCGTAGCCGAGACCATGTCCGTATCCAAGACCGGAGTATCCGAGGCTGGAGTATCCGAGACCGTGTCCGACACCGGCGTAGCTGAGTCCGTGTCCGTAGGAGACGGGGGCGGCGAGTCCGTGTCCGTAGGCGACAGGGGCGGCGACAGCGACGGGGCGGCATGAGCGACAGCGACAGGAGCGACGACTTTGTTGACAGTCCTGTAGGTGTTAGCGTAGGAGGTGGCTACCGGGGCGTGAGCGACGGCGACGGGTGCGTGTCCATAGCCATATCCAGCTCCGTAGGCAAGGGGGGCGGCGTGTCCATATCCATAACCTGCTCCATAAGCCAAAGGAGCGGCTCCCAAATAACCGGCCGAAACGGCGGCGAAGAAAAGAGGAAGAACGGCCTGAAAAATTTTTCGTCACCTCCTCATCAAAAAGCAAGACCAACTTACCAATTTGAACATGTTGTAACTAGTGTTTGTAGTTATACAATGAGTAAAGAGGGGATTGTTTGGCGTATTTATAGTTCCTCTAAATGTTCCCTCTCTCTCTCAAAATGACGTTTTTGTTCTCCCCAGGGTTAGTCCCCATACAAAACCCTTCCGCCAACTTTTCGAACCCCGGGGATTCCTTTCACCTTCGATTGACCACAAACGTGAATCAAAATGGTTTACTTTTCATAGGAAACTACAGACTCCGTATCCTTGTCTTTCTGTGTGTTTTTTTTTCTTTTTAAAAACGCACGAGTGACCGTGAATGGTAACTGTTTTACCATGAAAGGATCTTTTTTACGTTGACCGCAGGATCTTTCAAGAATTTTATCTATTTTTTTTTTATGATTTTCATAGATAAAATTAACTCTGAACGGTTGTCAAATGTGGGAGGTTCCATTACTGTTTCATTACCTAGTGACCGTTTGGCTTCACTTTTTCGTCGGTAGGCTCCCTCCAGTTTATTCTTACCCCTTGTTAAAATCTAGTGGGCCGTGGTTCCAAAATCTCTTCATGGCCCCCCTTTTTGAATTTCTTAAAGAAATAATGGTATACCCTAGACAGACGGTTTTTGACTGGTCTTTATGACCGTTTGGGGTCAAAATGACCCCTGGTCTCTATCGATCGTTACTTCTGTCAGATATAGCATAATTTTTGATTAAAATAAGAAATTCAATAAAACGAGTTTGTATTTAAATTCATGGGTGTTCAATAAAGCTAAAAGCAAAGAAATTTTTATCCTAGCCACAGTTTTTGTAAATTGGGAGCAAAGTTGAAAACTTGATAAAATGACGGTTTTAGCGTCCTTTAGTTCCGATATTTCTCCTATACTGCAGCACCAACGGTTTTCTCGCAAAATAGGAAACGAGTGTATACGTGTCAACATAATGCGGTTCGCCATAATGCATTTGATCATAAAATAGCAGAAATCGCGAGTTACTGTTCACCATCTGCAACTCAACATAAAATAGTCGAAAACGTTCACCATAATGCATTTGAACATAATACATCTCACCATAAAGAAGAGATTTAACACTTGTCTTTTCGACATAAATTTGTCGTTTCAACATAACGCAGTTGAACATAAAGGAAACTTTTATTTTGAAGAACTTTTCGTTTCGCCATAAACTGTTTCTGTCGTTTGGGCATAATACATCTCACCATAAACTAGGGACAGCAAGCCTGTTTTCCCCGTTTAAAAAGTGATTATGGCGAAACGACAAAAACCTTAAAACTTAACAGTTCACCATAATTCGCACATCCTCGCGAGGGGAAAAAAATTAACCCCCTTGTGTCATAAAACGAGCTGATCCCATTGGCTGCCTGCTCTTTTGCTTTTCCTAGTTTATGGTGAGATGCTTTATGTTGAATTGCATTATGTTGAACTGTAAGTTTTAAGATTTTTGTCGTTTCGCCATAATCGCGTTTTAATCGGCGAAAGTAGGCTTGCTCTTTCGCTGTTCCTGGTTTATGGTGAGATGTATTATGCTCAAACGACAGAAACAGTTTTATGGCGAAACAACAAGTTTAAAGAGAGCCTTTTATGGTGAGAAGCATTATAGTGACTTCCTCTTTTTTTATGTCATCTTGCATCTATTGAAAAAGTCGTTTATGGCGAAACGCTTTATGTTGAAATTATGCTCAAAATTTTGACTTTTTTATGCAATTGCATTATGCCGAAAAATTATGGTGAACTACAGATTTTTTATGTCGAAATGCATATTTTTTGTGTCAACTGTTTGGTGAAATGCGTTATGTTGAACGGTGTTATCCCTCAGAAAACTAAGTGGTATAACGGACAACACCTTCGCTATCATTTTTATCATCGGAGCAACCCCTGCCTGTTAATTTTAACCAGTGGTTAACTTTTATTTCAATCTTGTTAATTATTAACAAATAGGTCAAACTTGGGTTATTAATGCTAATTGTAATTTTTTCGAAGGGCAATAATTTTTTGAAAATTCCAAAATCTTTAAAGAAATAACGAAGCACGATTTTTAATAAAGATTCGATTAAATATTGCTTGTGAATGTAATGATAAGATTGAATGAGACGTGCCTCCTTTCACCGGAGGAGGTGTAGCCGAGTTCCAAGGGTACCAGGAAAGCTCCTTAAGAATAAAGGAGTCCTTGAGTCCTGGAGGCTCGACCTCCCTCCTCCTTCTCACACCTTCCCCACCCTTTTTATTATTTCATAATTTTTATTATCGTCCGAAATTAATTGAATCGAAACAATATAATCCTTGATTCGTCTCAATAACTGTTCCAGTGCTCTCGAAAATAAGGGATCCTTGAGTTCCTTTTTCTTTAATTACGTTTCGACTCCTTCGGGCAATCCGATAGTTGAAGTCCTCCAAATTCTTTTTTTCTATTCTTCGTTTATTTGTTCGGTTAAATTCCTTTTCTGGGAGCTTGACGTGAATCATGCTACCTCTCCCATGATTATTAATTGATTCATTACTTTGGCAACACTGACTCTAGAAAATTACTCTAGACAATGTTGAAAATGGCTGACATGTTGGCAACAGTGACTTAAAAAACCACCATTTGTAAATCATAGAGGTTGATAAGTTTCAAGCCCCCCCCCCCCTTCTAAAATGAAAATGGCTGACATGTTGGCAACAGTGACTTAAAAAACCACCATTTGCTGTAAAATCATAGAGGTTGATAAGTTTCACCCCCCCCCCCCCTCTAAAACGTGAAAATGGCTGACAGTTGGCAACAGCTTAAAAAACCACCATTTGTGGTAAAATCATAGAGGTTGAAGTTTCCAACCCCCCCCCCCCTCTAAAACGTGAAAATGGCTGATGTTGGCAACAGTGACTTAAAAACCACCATTTGTGCAAAATCATAGAGGTTGATAAGTTTTCAACCCCCCCCCCCCCCCTCTTCTAAAACGTGAAAATGGCTGACATGTTGGCAACTGTCACTTAAAAAACCACCATTTGTGGTAAAATCATAGAGGTTAATAAGTTTTCTAGTCCTCCCCCCCCCCCCTCCTAAAACGTGAAAATGGCTGACATTTTGGCAACAGTGACTTAAGATAACCACCATTTGTGGGAAAATCATAGAGGTTGATCAGTTTTCAAGTAACCCCCCCCCCTAAAATTCTAAAACGTGAAAATGGCTGATGTTGGCAACAGTGACTTAAAAAACCACCATTTGTTGTAAAATCATAGAGATTGATAAGTTTTTGTCCCCCCCCCCTCCTAAAACGTGAAATGGCTGACATGTTGGCAACAGTGACTTAAGATAACCACCATTTGTAAAAGATAGATAAGTTTTCAAGTCCCCCCCCCCCCCCTTCAAAAACAATATTGTTAGCATTGGCAATAGACACATTACAAAATTATTGAGGATGAACATTGGACCAATCATACTTCCCCATCGGTTCCATCAAATCCAAAATTTGGCACCCCTGAAACTTAACAAACAGAATGTTTCGAAAGATTAAAGCTGGCAACCCTGACTAGGAAGAATGAGCAAACGAATTACGCAAAGTGTGCATAAATGTGACATTCGGTTACCAAATAGGTCAATTGGGGTATATCGGTTCAGTGCACCCGGACGGCCATTCTCGCCTCCCCGCCCGATCGCTCGCAATTCCGATCACGAATACGGACAAGACGCCAATTGCACAATTACGTCGACAAGATCGCGATAATCGAACCATTTAGACATAGAATAATTTATATGCCGCACTTAAACACCTTTTTTTTAAAGCAGAACACACAAAAAAGTGCACGACATCTGTTACAAATATCAAGGTGGCCTCACGTTCAACTTGACCTGGAATCATTTTTCCAGCTGTTATTTTTGGTCATTTGCAAAACTGCTTTTAAGTTTACGATGCCAAATTCTACCAGAGATGGCCCAGTTGGAGGCTATCACCATGTTGCTGCAATTCGCTCCATGCGAAAATCGAAATCTGAGAGGTTGATAAGTTTTCAAGCCCCCCCCCCCCCCCCCTAAAACGTGAAAATGACTGACATGTTGGCAACAGTGACTTAAAAAACCACCGTTTGTGTAAAATCATAGAGGTTGATACGTTTCAATCCCCCCCCCCCCCCTAAAGCAAAACATGAAAATGACATGTTGGCAACCAGTGACTTAAAAAACCACCATTTGTGGTAAAATCATAGAGATTGATAAGTTTTCAAGACCCCCCCCCCCCTTCTAAAGCATGAAAATGGCTGACATGTTGGCAACAGTGACTTAAAAAAACATTTGTGGTAAAATCATAGACGTTATAGTATTCAAGTCCCCTCCCCCTTCTAAAGCATTGGTAAATCATAGAGGATTGATAAGTTTTCAAGACCCCCCCCCCCCCTCTAAAGCATGAAAATGGCTGACATGTTGGCAACAGTGACTTAAAAAACCATTTGTGGTAAAATCATAGAGTTAAGTATTCAAGCCCCCCCCCCCTCTAAAGCATGAAAATGAGATGTTGGCACAGTGACTTAAAAAAACCACCATTTGTGTAAAATCATAGAGGTTGATAAGTTTTTCCCCCCCCCCTCCTAAACGTGAAAATGCTGACAGTTGGCAACAGTGACTTAAAAAACCACCGTTTGTGGTAAAATCATAGAGGAGTTTCAAGTCCCCCCCCCTTTAAAGCATCCTGATAAGTTTCGACCCCCCCCCCTTCTAAAGCGTGAAAATGGCTGACATGTTGGCAACAGTGACTTAAAAAAACCACATTTGTAAAATCATAGAGGTTGATAAGTTTTCAAGTCCCCCCCCTCTAAAACGTGAAAATGCTGATGTTGGCACAGTGACTTAAAAACCACCATTGTGGAAAATCATAGAGGTTGATAAGTTTCAGCCCCCCCCCCCTTCTAAAGCATGAAAATGCTGCAAGTTGGCACAGTGACTTAAAAACCACCATTTGTGGTAAAATCATAGAGGTTGATAAGTTTTCAGAGCCCCCCCTCCTAAAACGTGAAAATGGCTGACATGTTGGCAACAGTGACTTAAGATAACCACCATTTGTGTGAAAAATCATAGAGAGGATAAGTTTTCAAGCCCCCCCCCCCCCTAAAACGGAAAATGGCTGACATGTTGGCAACAGTGACTTAAAAAACCACCATTTGTTGTAAAAATCATAGAGGTGATAAGTTTCAAGCCCCCCCCCCCCTCCTAAAACGTGAAAATGACTGACAAGTTGGCAACAGTGACTTAAAAACCACCGTTTGTGGTAAAATCATAGAGGTTGATACGTTTTTAAGTCCCTTCTAAAGCATGACATGTTGGCAACAGTATTCCAAGCTGTGTACCAAGGTTTTTATTTTCTAGTAGCCTCCAAGGCCATGGAACATGGCGGAATCCCCCACCTGGCCCCAAGCCCCCAAAAATTTTTTTTTGTGATAATTATTCTTAAGCAAACCTGTATGGAAGATTTTTTTTTTATCGTTCCAAAGTATTTTTTAAGTCTAAAAGCGCGTTAATAACGATGTGAAATGCGAAAATCCACATATTTTTTTATAATAAAAAAAAAGTCGGGATTTCTTTAGTTACGCCTCCGTTGCCGCAATTGAAAGAGGATCAGCCTTGAAGTCGCGTAAAAAACAGGTTAGACTGGGAGTAACAACCCTCTTTACATTCGAAAAAGGGTCAAATTCAATATTCAAAATCGTATCTTTTTTAATGTATTTGTTTTGTTATTCTAATCGTTCATAGCCGAGGGAATCCTTCACCTTTAAAAGTTCAATGTCACGCCTCATGAGATCTCACGAACTCGCGCGTCAGAGGTAGCCGAGCCGCGAGCTAAGATCCACAATAGAAACTCGAAGATTGCGTTATCGGAGGATTAATTCGGGATTTCGTCATGTGCTTAACGCGGCACACATCCACGATGAAAACAAGCGGACGAATTTTTTATGAAGGCTCGAAAGGGTGTGAAACACCTAAAATTGTGGATAACGATGGTAGAAAAGGTGTTAAACGCCCGAAGAACCGATAAAACGGTTTTTTAGAAGCCAGAAAATCTATAAAAGGACCAAAAAGTGTGGTAAAACCGGGTAAACAAGGGAGTGAAACACCTAAAATCAAGGATAACAATGGTAGAAAAGATGTTGAACGCCCAAGAACCGAAAAAAACGGATTTTTAGAGGCCAGAATATCGATAAAAATGACCAAAAAATGTGTTAAAAACCGGGTGTGAAACACCGAAAATCGGGATAACGATGTTAGAAAAGATGTTGAACGCCCGAAGAATCAATAAAACTTCTTTTTTTTACACAGGGTGAACAGGGTGTGAAACACCTAAAATCAAGGATAACGATGTTAGAAAAGATGTGAAACGCCCAAACAACCATAAAACGGTTTTTTTGGGGCCAGAAAATCGACCAAAAGGTGTTAAAACGCGGTGTGAAACACCTAAAATAGTGGATAATGATGGTAGAAAAGATGTTGAACTCCCGAAGAATCATAAAACGGTTTTTTTGGGCCAGAAAACGATAAAATCACCAAAAAGTGAGGTACAACCGGGTTAAAAAGGATGTGAAACACCAAAATCGTGGATAATGATGGTGGAAAAGATGTTGAACGCCGAACAACCAATAAACGGATTTTTAGAGGCCAGAAAACTGTAAACATGACCAAAAAGTATGGTAAAACCGGGTAAACAAGGGTGTGAAACACCTAAAATCAAGGATAACGATGGTAGAAAGGTGTGGAACGACCAACAAACGATAAAACTATTTGTTAGGCCATAAAATAAAAATGACCAAAAAGTGTGTTGAAACGGGTGTGAAAAGCAAAAATGGATACGATCGTGGAAAAGATGTTGAACGCCCAAAGAATCAATAAAACGGATTTTTAGAGGCCAGAAAATCTATAAAATGATCATAAGTGTGGTAAAACTGGGTAAGCAAGGTGTGAACACTAAATCAAGGATAACGATGGTAAAAAGGTGTGGAACACCCAAACGAACGATAAAACGATTTGTTTGGGGCCATAAAATCGATAAAATGACCAAAAAGTGTGTTGAAACCGGGTGTGAAACACCAAAAATCTTGGTTACGATGGTGGAAAAGATGTTGAACGCCCAAAGAATCAATAAAACGGTTTTTAGAGGCCAGAAAATCTATAAAATGATCATAAAGTGTGGTAAAACTGGGTAAACAAGGGTGTGAACACCAAAAAATCGTGGATAACGATGGTGGAAAAGATGTAGAAATCGATAAAAATTGCCAAAAAGTGGGGCAAAACCGGGTAAACAACGGTGTGAAACGCCTAAAATCAAGGATAACGATGGTAGAAAAGATGTGGAACGCCCGAGAACCGACAAAACGGTTTTTTTAGACGCCAGAAAATAAAAGTTAAAATGTAAAAAAATGGAATGTAAAAGAAAATCTATAAATGATCATAAGTGTGGTAAAACTGGGTAAACAGGGTGTGAAACCAAAAACGTGGATAACGATGGAAAAGATTAGAAAATCGATAAAAATTGCCAAAAAGTGGGGCAAAACCGGGTAAACAACGGTGTGAAACGCCTAAAATCAAGGATAACGATGGTAGAAAAGATGTGGAACGCCCGAGAACCGACAAAACGGTTTTTTAGACGCCAGAAATAAAAGTTAAAATGTAAAAATGGAATGTAAAAAGTGAGTAATGTAAAAATGGAAATAAGCAAAAATGACCAAAAATGTTGTAAAACCGGGTTAACAAGGGTGTGAAACACCTAAATCAAGGTAACGATGGTAGAAAAGATGTTGAACGCCCAAAGAATAAATAAAACGGTTTTTTTACAAAGTGTATTAAAACACTTGAACCAGGGTGTGAAACACCAAAAATCGTGGATAACGATGGTGGAAAAGATGTAGAAAATCGATAAAAATGACCAAAAGTGTGGCAAACGGGTAAACAATGGTGTGAAACGCCTAAAATCAAGGATATCGATGATAGAAAAGATGTTGAACGCCTAAAGAACGATAAAACGTTTGTTTGTCCCTTGGAAATCGATAAAATGACCAAAAAGTGTGTTAAAACAGGGTGTGAAACACCTAAAATCGCGGATAACTTTAGAAAAGATGTTGAACGCCCGAAGAATCAATAAGACGGTTTGTTTGTCCAGAAATCGATAAAAATACCAAAAAGTGTGGTACAAGCGGGTAAACAGGGTGTGAAACACCTAAAATCAATAACGATGTTAGAAAAGATGTGAACGCCCAAACAAACGTAAAACGGTTGTTTTTGAGCCAGAAAATCGATAAAAATGACCAAAAAGTTGTTAAAACAGGGTGTGAAACACCTAAAATCGTGGATAACGATGTTAGAAAAGGAACGGCCGAAAAACCAATAAAACGGTTTCTTTGGGGCCAGAAAATCGATAAAAATTACCAAAAAAAGTGTGGTACAAGCGGTAAACAAGGGCGTGAAACACCTAAAATCAGGATAACGATGTTGATGTTGAACGCCCGAAAAATCAATAAAACGGTTTTTTGCGCCAGAAAATCCATAAAAATTACCAAAAAAATGAGGTGAAACCGAGTAAACAAGGGTGTGAAACACCTAAAATCAGGATAACGTTGGTAGAAATGATGTGAACGCCCAAACAAACGATAAAACGGTTGTTTGAGCCATAAATCGATTTAAAAAGCCACAAAGTGTGATAAAAACCGGGTGTGAAACACCAAAAATCTTGGGTAACGAAGGTGGAAAAGATGTTAAACGTCCTGAAATGGGTGTTTCTTGGCCAGAAATCGATAAAAATAGCCCAAAGTGTAAACGGTGTGAAACACCAAAAATCAAGGATAACGATGGTGGAAAGATGTTGAACGATGTTAACGCTCAAATGGGTGTTTCTTGGCCAGAAAATAGGAGAAAACCTCGCTGTTTAACGCTCGGTGTTTCTAGATCAAAGAATCGATGGAAAGCCCAAAATTCGTTTAATAGGGTACTCTGGTACTTCAGCCGGAGGAGGCTTCTTACTGACAATGGTGGGAAGTTTGGTTATCCTACGAGATCGTGAAAACAAGGGACAACCCTCCAAAGCAATATTAGGTCACCTCATAACTTAGGTGATCATTAGACCACATACAAGGCCATGCAGCAAAGTTTGATGCAGAAGAAGGCCGAAATCATGGTTTAAAGGAATCCTTCCGATTTCCTCCGTTTTCTTGAGTACCTAAGGAGTCGAAAAAGCTCATTATGACAAGCACAATCCTTTAGAGATTGCAGTTCTAAAAGGTTTTTCCGACGTTCGTTGGTCTTATCTTCCAGCGCCAGCAGAAGAAAAATAGAATCGTCTTCCTTTTCCGATCAAGCGCCTATGGCGCCTGTGTCACCAAATCATAGAATCTTCCATTCGTAGTCACCTTAAATAAAATTCTAATTCTGTCTAATTTTAATGATTAGGCATTGTGAAAATATTTCTCGCATATGACTTGTTTTATGCGAGGTAAACAAAATTCCTTTCGCGGATGAAGAAATAATTGGCCTGCAGGTTACTCATGATTTTGGAATCGTCCTTGTTAGTAGATGGAAGAAGGAAAAAATGTGTTATTAAAATTAACGATATTATAGATGTTTGATTTTTGAAGGGCGGGGTTATTGCTCAAAAGTCTCTCCCACTTGGGAAGATTTCGGGTGAGGGTCGGAAAGTGGGGTCTTAGAGGTCAAGAGTTAGTATATAAAGTGCTGCGTGGTGAAGATTAGGTATCGTATCTTTCGAATACATCAACATGCTTAAATTCGTAAGTTTTTGAGTTGAGTGATTGTTTTAGGGAATAATAATTTGTTTGTAGGCCATCCTCTCCGTCCTCATCGCCGCCGCTTCGGCCGGTTACTTGGGAGCCGCCCCCATCGCCTACGGCGCCGCACCTGCAGTGTACGGAGCCGGATACGGATACGCGGCCGCCCCCGCTGTCGCCACCGTCGCTCACCCCCGGTCGCTTACGCCGCCCCCGCCATCGCCCACGCCCCGATCGCCACCTCTTACGCTAACACCTACAGGACCGTGAACAAACCCGTCGTTGCCGCTTACGCCGCACCCGCCGTCGCCACCGTCGCTCACGCCCCGGTCGCTTACGCCGCCGCCCCCGCCATCGCTCACGCTCCGGTCGCCGTCGCTCACGCCGCCCCCTCGCCACCGTCGCCCATGCTGCTCCTTTGGGTCTCGGATACTCCAGCCTCGGATACTCCGGTCTCGGTTACTCCGGTCTCGGTTACGGACGTGCCTACGGATACTCCTCCCTCATCCACTAAGACTTCATTCCATGAATCAAGTTCACACAAAATTCTCAACAATTTCAAAACTCAAGACTGCCATAGGTTTATCGACCATCCAAATTCAATAAATTATTATTTTCAATAGTAAAATCATCATATTTTCTTTTCACAACCCTTCTCGTACAAAATACTGAAGAAATCGCCCAATAATCCAAAGAGTGTTTTTTGTCCCCGGGTGAACTTCTCTCAGAAAAACGGGAGAAAAAGCTCGAAAATTCTTGGGAAAACGTCCTAATATGGTGTTTCTAGGCATAAAATGGAGAATACTTCCGAAAATCCTGTAGAAACATCGTAAAATCAGTATCCTGTCGGATAGGTTCTAGTGATCAAAAACCACGTAAAAATAGCCAAAAACAAAGAAATCCATCCAAAATCGAGTAAAAATGGTTTTTAGGAGGAAATATAAAAGGGGTTTAATTGATCGAAAAGCTGAAGAAATCTCTTAAAATCGGCCTAAAAATGTTCTTTGGTTAGGAAAACGTCCATAATTTGAGTCTAAAATGTTCTTTCGTTAGGAAAACGTCCATAATTTGAGTCTAAAAATGTTCTTTCGTTAGAACGTCCATAATTTGAGTCTAAAAATGTCCTTTCGTTAGGAGAACGTCCATAATTTGAGTCTAAAAATGTTCTTTCGTAAGGAAAACGTCCATAATTTGAGCCTAAATGTTCTTTCGTAAGGAAAACGTCCATAATTTGAGTCTAAAAATGTTCTATGGTTAGGAAAACGTCCATAATTTGAGTCTAAAATGTTCTTTCATTAGGAAACGTCCATAATTTGAGTCTAAAAATGTTCTTTCGTTAAGAAAACGTCCATAATTTGAGTCTAAAAATGTCCTTTCGTTAGGAAAACGTCCATAATTTGAGTCTTTAGGCCTCAAGGATCCCTAAATGGAATCCCTAAAATCCTGTGGGGGCTTCTGGGATCTAAAACCCGTAGAAAGGGAAAAATTTTTCCTAAAAATCTATGAAACCTTTAAATATAGGGTAAAAAGATGGTTTCTTGGATAAAACGTTAGGAACGTCTTAAGGGTCCGTTATACCACTTAATACGGCGGCGTTTTATTTAGAGTTTAGTTCCGATTGTTTCTCCTAGACTGCAGCACAATCAAAAACAACTTTTTTTTTTTTTTTTTTTTTCGCCTTAGCGCTAACTATTAGCCATGGGAACTATTTTGTTATTATCAATTTGTAAGAGGGTTTTCAAACTTAAGAGTTCTCCCCCTCGCGTCAGTGGTGTTTTCCATCAGAAAAATCCATAAATCCAGGTTCCTTAGATTCAATTTGGGGGCCGCCCGCTTTGAACCCTGGACCCCATAGATGAAACGCCGTATCGCATTGTTTGGGATTAACGCCTTAACACGCGCGGCCACCACGACGCCCAACAACTTAAAAAAGTTTTCTTTGCCAAACTGGAGCAAAACTTCAAAGAATAAACGCCTCCTTATTAAGTGGTATAACGGACCCTTAATATCGCGAATAAATCGAAGAAAACTCCCTAAAATGCAATAAAAGATGCTTTATTGGACAAAAACGAAGGAAACGTTTAAAAATTCCAGTGGACAATGAATCAAGGAAAAAGCCTTCAATGAGGGTTCTACCTTGAGGGAGTGCAGGACCAGGCGGGGGCTTTCGCCATAACGCCATGGCGCCCTTTCAAGGGCTAACTAAGGAGTGGCCAAACAAAACGACAGGACTTGGATTAGAACTGGAGTGGTCACCCATCCACATTCCAACCCAAGCCGGCGTTGCTTAACTTCGGTCTAATGGAATTTCTACCTTCACTATTTTTAAATAAACCTTTTTTCGTTGGCTTAAGAAATTTGCCGACTACTTCATACATCAAGCCCATCCCACTATTTTGGTTTTCGTTTCCTGGGCCATTTTAAACCAGATTAATTAAATCGTGACAGTTGAAGGGTACCCTAGAAAACAAATCTACTTCCTGTGCTACCATTCTTTCGAAAACTTTAGTTTCAACGACTTTTGCAGATAAAAAAACTTCAATAAAAAAATCGAAATGTACTTTCAGGAAATATGAAAAAGCAAAAGCCATGACCTAGGAACTTAAGGATAATTTGATGTTTCATTCGAATTTCTCAAGGTTTCTTCGATAAACGTTTTCTTGTAGATCCGTTAAACGAATGACCGGTGGTAGATTAAGGAAATTCTATGCGAGCATCAAGGATAGCACGAAATTTTTGACAAAAAAGGATTTACCCCCGTAGAGCTTAACTTCATTAAGAGAAGTTATTGTGATACCACGTCGGGTTTTTGGGGAAGGGTCTTCCTGACCCCGGAGGGTCAAATCGAATGTTGATCTTTACCGATCTCAACTTTGTCCGTGGTGCCGGCCGGCTGTCCTCAGCATTTTTTTCCTGAACACGTTACGGCCACAGTTTTCAACCGATTTTCACCAGATTTTCTACATAGTTTATGGTAAAATGCTTTATGTTGAATTGCATTATGATGAACTGTCATGTTTTAAGATTTTTGTCGTTTCTCCATAATCGCGTTTTAATCGGCGAAAGTAGGCTTGCTCTTTGGCTGTCCCTAGTTTATGATGAAATGTATTATGCCCAAACGACAGAAACAGTTTTATGGCGAAACAACAAGTTTAAAGACAAGCTATTATGGTGAGAAGCGTGATGGTGACTTTTTTTATGTCGACTTGCATTTATTGAAAAAGTCGTTTACGGCGATACGCTCTACGTTGAAATCCATTATGCTAAAAAGTTTTGAACTTTTGAGAGCTTTATGATTATGATCAATTGCAATATGCCGAAACGATCATGGTCAACTACAGATTTTTATGACGAAATGCAGATTTTTTTTTATGTCGAAATGCAGAAAATTTTTCGGAAAAAAAGATTTGGAAAATTTTTTGAAGAAAAAAACTCGGAAAATTAAAAAAAAAAAACTCGGAAAATTTTTCGGAAAAAAACATAGACAATTTTTTGAAAAAAAAAATTCCCCCTCTGTTATACTTCCCCTCCTTTGTACTGCCTCCTCCGTTATACTTCCCCTCCGTTATACTTCCCCCTCCTATACAGGGTGTCCGGAAACACATGGCAAGCGTCTGGGAGAGCGTTAAAAAGTGGTTTTACGAAAAAAGTTAAATGTAAACCCCCCTTAATTTAAATCAAAGAATTTTATGGTGTAGTTTAAATCCGCCTGGATATACAGGGTGTCCCAGACACAACCTAACTTCGTTATTTCAAATAAGAACCCCTATTTTTATTTCAGATTCGTAATCTACGCAAAATTTCAAGTAGATTTGAGTACTCATATGACAATTTTGGACAACTTTTAAAAATGTCAAAATTTAGCGTTTTTGCGCTAAAATCCGTTAAAATTGACCTAGGAGACTCGTTTTTTTTTAATTCCACTTATTTTTTCCCGAAGAATCCAACTGTCTCAAATTTGAGCATCTTCGCATTCTGCATCACGAGATTTCGTCGCTAATGGCCTTTTTTCAAGCTAGAACCCAAATTTTTAGTTCAGAAATTAAAATTAGCACTTGTTGAAAGGAATTTTTCTTTCGGACCACAAATTTTGAAAGAGCTACAGCGTCTTTTGTGTTTATGCATCAAAAATTAAAATTCCGCCAACAAATCGCTAATTTCCATTTTGAAGTATGGAATTTGGAGTTAAACTTGAAAAAAGGCCATTAGCGACGAAATCTCGTGATGCAGAATGCGAAGATGCTCAAATTTGAGACAGTTGGATTCTTCGGGAAAAAATAAGTGGAATTAAAAAAAAAACGAGTCTTCTAGGTCAATTTTAACGGATTTTAGCGCAAAAAACGCTAAATTTTGACATTTTTTAAAAGTTGTCCAAAATCGTCATATGAGTACTCAAATCTACTTGAAATTTTGCGTAGATTACGAATCTGAAATAAAAATAGGGGTTCTTATTTGAAATAACGAAGTTAGGTTGTGTCTGGGACACCCTGTATATCCGGGCGGATTTTAAACTACACCATCAAATTCTTTGATTTAAATTAGGGGGGTTTACATTTAACTTTTTTCGTAAAACCACTTTTTAACGCTCTCCCAGACGCTTGCCATGTGTTTCCGGACACCCTGTATTGTAACTTCTCTTTAAGCAAGTTTTCGTAGGAAGCTCTTCAAACACTACTTTTCACTCTCTCAGAACCTACAGTATCTTTAAAAAAATACGTTTTGGTCATTAATTTTAAAGAATTTGTGTCCACCCGAACGAATTCTGGAGAAAGGAAACGCTTCCTTGACACGTTAAGTAAAAAAAAAAATTGAATTTTTTACCCCCTCAGATAATAAGATAATAAAAAACAAACTAACCAGCGAATTGTCGACCTGAATAAAACTAGTGTTTAATTATTGACCTTTTTTTCGAGTTTTGCATTAACTTTGCAATTTTTCTCACAAGTTCCATTTGTCATGAGGCAACGGCTTTTATTATCTGATCGCTTAAGACTTTGACAACCTCGAATCCTTGGCTTCGAAACTCTCCCGTGGATAAAAATCAATCGAGAATTTATTATTTTAGAGATATCGATCGTTAGGTAAGGATGAAGCCAGGGCGTGTTTCTTTTTTATTTTAAAAAAGCCCTAGGTGCGTAATAGAATATTACATGCTTCCATGTGACATATGAGAATGACATGGTATGGGGATCACGATTTTTACAAGGATAACGAGAATAATAGAGAAAAAATCAACCTTTCTACAAGCCTCCTCGTTCTTGATTTATAGCCTGAAATCGTTACTTTTTGTGCTGATAACATTTAAAAATCTCTGGGGAAAAAAAACTGTTTATGGTGTAACAGATTTGAATTTGCCGCCATTTTTTTAGTGAGGCGACGGCTGGCCGGCACAAAACACAAGAATCCAGGATCGGTTTCCAGGAGTGATGTATACGTGTCGACATAATGCGGTTCGGCATAATGCATTTGACCATAAAATAGCAGAAATCGCGAGTTACCGTAAATCTGGAACTCAACTTAAAGAAAATGGTCGAAAACGTTCACCATAATGCATTTGAACATAATACATCTCACCATAAAGAAGAGATTTAACTTGTCTTTTCGACATAAAATTTGTCGTTTAAACATAACGCAGTTGAACATAAAGGAACTTTCATTTTAAAACAATTGTCGTTTCGCCATAAAACTGTTTCTGTCGTTTAAATACATCTCACCATAAACTAGGGATAGCGAAAGAGCTAGCCTATTTTCGCCGTTTAAAACGCGATTATGGCGAAACGACAAAACCTTAAAACTTGACTGTTCACCATAATGCAATACGTTAAGACCTTAAAAGAGAGCGAAGAGCTGCCTGCTATTTTGCTTTTCCTAGTTTATGGTAAGATGCTTTATGTTAAATTGCATTAGGGTAAACTGTTTTTTTGTTTCTCCATAATCGCATTTTAAAACGGCGAAAGTAGGTTTGCTCTTTGGCTGTCCCTAGTTTATAGTGAGATGTATTATGCCCGACAGAAACACTTTATGGCGAAACAACAAGTATAAAGCAGGCAAATGCAGATTTTTTTTATGCCGAAATGCAGATTTTTTTTATGTTGAAATGCACATTTTTTATGTTCAACTGCTTTAGGGTGAAATGCGTTATTATGGTCAACTACAGATTTTTTATATTGAAATGCAGATTTTTTATGTCAAAATGCAGAATTTTTTTATGTCGAAATGCAGATTTTTTTTTGTCTAAATGCAGATTTTTTTATGTCGAAATGCAGATTTTTTTTTAAATGTTTAAATGAAGATTTTTTTTTAATGTTTAATGAAGATTTTTTATATCGAAATGCAGATTTTGTTACGTCGAAATGCAGATTTTTTTTATGTCGAAATGCAGATTTTTTTTAATGTTGAAATGCAGATTTTTTAATATCGTAATGCGGATTTTTTATGTCGAAAGGCAGATTTTTTTTATGTTCAACTGCTTTAGGGTGAAATGTTTTATGTTGAACGGTGTTCTCCCGGTTGAAATAATGCTTCTGTTTTGACCTCTGGACCCTAGAAAAAAATTGAAACGTTGTCCACCAAAAGTAGGAAAGGCTATAGAGGGATAAGAGGGTCAAAATGGCCTAAGCTCCGATTTTGCTGAAAAAATTCAGGAAGACGCCTCTATATAAGACTAAAAATGAGGAAAATTTCAGATCAAAAAGATCAACGGTTTTCGTGAAAAATGCGATTTTCTCATTTCGGAAAATAATTAATATCTCGAGAACTAATGGTCCCACAGAGCACAGCTTTTTTGCAGCTTATAGAGCATCCAAAGACCCACCTTTGAGTATTTTTTTCAAAGTTTTCCGTGCTCAATAAATGCTTGAATTTTTAATTTAAATACTCCAAAACCTCGAAAAAAATTGTTCCTGAAGAGGTAACGTTACGAAATCAATACAATATGTTAAAAAACTAGTTTTTTACTTGTCAGAATTTTTTCAGATTTTTCGAGGTGGTAGAACAATATTTTATGAATTTTTTTCTGAATTTTTCGCTGTACATGGTGAACCATGGGAATTAATGATTATTAATTATAATATTAATTAATAATTATAATAAAAAGTATATTATTAATTATAATAATTGCGTACAACCATAAAATTAAGACTAAGTGGACACCTGGTCTTTATTTTATGGTACAACTATTTTCTCAGGTTGCGTTTGGCAAATTTTTCTCTTTTTGGTAGATGTATCAAGTCCAACGAGTGCGTCTCAGTTAAGAAAGATTTTCCTACAGAAGTCATTATAATATAGCCATCCCATTCGATTTTTGGAAAGGGTCTTCCGGTCTGGAAGTTGAATATTTTCTTGAAAATCTACTAAATCTACTTAAATCTACTTAAGCCTCTACGAGAAGACCTTTCCCGTTTGGTGAGTCGGAGCCGGGACTCGGAATTACGATTCCCTGAAACTCTCTAACATGTTTTTACGTTTACTGAGATAGTGCTATTTCGTCGCGTTAGTTCTAACACCGGACAAGCGTTTTTCCAAGGTTTTCAGGAGAGCCAAAATACGGATTAATTTCTCATTGGAATCAATGCATCACCGTTGGCCAAATCGTGAACTGCGCGTTTTCTGTTGGTAACAGGGTTGAACTACCAACGGAATTCGATTCTCCACAAAATTTACCATGAGAAACAATGCCTAACTCAAAATTGATAAAAAATTACTTATCCGGTGTTAGAACTAACGCGAAGATTTTTTTAAAATTGTATATTTTTTTCCTAACAATAATAATGAATGTTTAACGAGATAATAGAAAAAAAAGTTAATTTTTCTTTAAGACGATAAAGTTTGCCAATATAATGGAATAAAAAGAAAATTAAAAAATTAAAATGAGTGAAATACTCCTATACATTCTCCCGGTCCTGAGATAGTGATGTCGGGAGAGATACCTGAGAAAATAGATGTATGCAATTTATTATAATTAATAATATAATTATTAATATTATACTATTTTATTATATTATTAATTAATGTTATAATTATGTTATAATAATGTTATAATTAATAATCATTTAATTCCCATGGTTCACCATGTACGCGAAAAATTCAGAAAAAAATTCATAAAATATTGTTCTACCACCTCGAAAAATCTGAAAAAATTCTGACAAGTAAAAACTAGTTTTTTAACATATTGTATTGATTTCGTAACGTTACCTCTTCAGGAACAATTTTTTTCGAGGTTTTGGAGTATTTAAATTAAAATTCAAGCATTTATTGAGCACGGAAAACTTTGAAAAAAATACTCAAAGGTGGGTCTTTGGATGCTCTATAAGCTGCAAAAACTGTGCTCTGTGGGACCATTAGTTCTCGAGATATTAATTATTTTCCGAAATGAGAAAATCGCATTTTTCACGAAAACCGTTGATCTTTTTGATCTGAAATTTTCCTCATTTTTTAGTCTTATATAGAGGCGTCTTCCTGAATTTTTTCAGCAAAATCGGAGCTTAGGCCATTTTGACCCTCTTATCCCTCTATAGCCTTTTAGTCAAAACTCCACTAAGATAGGAAATGAGGGTTTTTTCGAGCTTAAACGAACTTGGAACAATGTTTAACACAATTCGCTAACGAATCTAAATCCACAGGTTTTTGCGACTTGACTCGAACATGAGATTTTCCTGTAGCCAACCGTCGCCACTTTTTCCGGAAAATTTTCATGGCCGCATTTTTTACCCAAATTTTTAGAAAGTTAAAAAAACCAACGGTTCTCTTGCAAAACTTCAAAGAAAACGCCGCATGTCAAGAATGTATGAGGGAATTTTAAACATTTGTTTATGGGAAAAACTGATTTTTTTCGGGATGAAAAATTTGAAATATCATCACTCCTAGATGGACTTAGGGCACTCGGGTTTTATTCAGTTTATGATGAAGTTTGACCTGATTTTTGCTGAACTAGACAGTTTTTTTTTCTTCTCCACATTGATAGACGCATTTTTTTTGTTGGGAAAAAACTGATTTTTTCGGGATGAAAAATTTGGAAAATCATTACTCCTAGATGGACTTAGGGCACTCGGGTTTTATTCAGTTTATGATGAAGTTTGACCTGATTTTTGTTGAACTAGACAGTTTTTTTTCTTCTCCACATAGAGAGACGCATTTTTTTTGTAGGGGAAAAGTGATTTTTTCGGGATAAAAATTTGGAAAATCATCACTCCTAGATGGACTTAGGGCACCCGGGTTTTATTCAGTTTATGATGAAGTTTGACCTAATTTTTGCTGAACTAGACAGTTTTTTTCTTCTCCAGGAGCCCTAGGACTTAAAAATAGAAGGAACCCACGATTTTATTCAATTTTAAATTAATTTAAGCAAATCTGACAAGTTATGACATTAATAACACGTTTCCGTGAGATGTTTTCACCTTTTCGTACACTTTTTTTTCTCTCTCTTCTTTCTAACAGGATCTTGATTTATTCGGAGACAAACATTAGATATTCGTGATATGAACATTGCGGTTTTTAGCGGGCCTATCTTATCTCTGAACTTTTGACTTCGATGTGAAAGTTCGAGAGAACCGCGGAAAAAAAAGCGTGGAAACGTTTATTTTGGGATGAAAACAAAGGGACTTTCTTATGTAAACTATCGTGCTAAAAACTATCGTAATGGCTTTTTAAAGGATCACGATCGATTTTTTAATCGATGTTGCTCAAGGCTTGCTCAAAACACAGACTTTCAAGGTCAAGGGAAGAATTTGGAGCATAAGGGATGCTCGGAAAATTGAATAGGCAAACAAATAGGCAATCCAATTTACCACAATGACCTTTTCCTCGTGACATTCAGCATATTCGCGATTACAGTAGCGTAAAACGTGACTTTTGCTGCTCATTGACAAAATAGAATAAAGGAAAAATTTTGAAAGTTAAAAAAAAAAGTTTGAAAGTAAAATTCCTTCCGAAAAATCAATTACGGGGACTCAATTGAAGGATCAATAAAGAGAAACTTAAAGGCGATATTTATGAGTTTGGACGTCGTGACTTCTTTTTTTCGAGCTGAGAACTGACGACGTAATATAGGAGCGGTTTTTATTTTTTTTCGACCCGTGCGACCACTCATTAGCAGCAAATCATCTTTCAAGACATCTCGGAGGCGATAAATAGTCGAGACCGGTTGAAACAAAAAAGTGGGAGGAGAACACGCGCTTAAAACGGGAACAAATTTGTGTTTAAAAAAAATATCAAAAAGAGGCTGGATTTTATTCACGAATATTTCAGATAATCGACAAGCTAAAAACTAAGTCAAGAATCTAAAGTTCCTCATTTTATTCGGAGTTTCTTTAAATTAAATAATTTGTATGTAAAAGTAACCGAGTTGTTTTTCGTTGCGTACCGGATCTAGAAAAAAATAAGAAATTGGTTTACGCCTGCAGCGAAAGTTGATTGCAAACTAAATACGTTTTCTTTATTAAATTAAACTGAAATAGAGAAGGAAAAAGCAGTATTTCGTCGCGTTAGTTCTAATACCCGCTATGTCATTTTTCCTAGGTTTTCAGGAGAGCCAAAATTCGGATTAATTACTCCTTTGATTAATTTCCTCGATTTTCTGGTGTAGAAACACCCTTTTAATCGGGTTTCCGGGTGTTAAACATTTTTTATCGGATTTAGGGTAGTTTTCCTCGCTTTTCTGGTGTAGAACACCCTTTTAATCGGGTGCCGGGCGTTAAACATTAATTACTCATTGGAATCAATGCATAACCTGTTGGCTAAATCGTGAACTAAGCGTTTTTTTGTTGGTAATGGAGTTAAACTACCAACGGAATTCGATTCTCCACAAAATTTACCGTCAGATACAATGCCAAACTCAAAATTGATAAAAAATAAGATAGCCGGTGTTAGAACTAACGCGGCGATTTGTCTATTCATACGACCATTTTTAACAACTTTAAAAAAATGCCAAATATAGTTTTTCGCGCAAAAGAAATGGTCATATGAACATTCAAATCAACTTGAAATTTTGCGTAGATTACGAATCTGATATAAAAAAAATGGAGTTTTTATTTGAAATAAGTTCAGTTTGGGTCACCCTGTATATATAAAACTACACCATTAAATTCTTTGATATAAATTATGGGGTTTACATTTAACTTTTTTTTCATCCACTTTTTAACGCTCTCACACTTGCCATTGTTTCTGTACACCCCGTATTTTGGTTTCACTCCTCCTGCACACCAAAACCACCTTCAGCTCAACATAAATGTGTAGGGAAATTTTGTGTGGGAAAAGGAAGAACACCAAAGTGTCGCCAGAAGGCGCTTCCGCAAGAACTCCGCCAATAAGAGACAAGCACTCCGGAGAATGGTATAAAAACCGCTAAAACCTCGATAAATCCATATAATACCTTTCTAATTATAAATAATTGTGTAATTATTATGATATTAGAGATTGTATAATGTGGCTAATCGTAATTTCAAGTCATCCCTGGCCTCTTGACTTTCCGTTCATCCACATGAACTCCGGACGTGAGGACTTCTTTTGGTTTAAATCCTTGACATGTTTAAACAAGTTTTTTATCGATTTATTGATTTATGACGATTTCTTTTTTTTTTAAATTCGCCCTAAAGACTTTCTCCGGTTTTACGGAGTTTTTTTGGGGGAGGTTGAACGATTTTGGAGCCCTACATGGAAACGGTGAGAGTACAAAGTGAGATTTTTTGACTATTTCCGTATTTTTTGTTCTTTTGAGGGTAGTCTAGACGCCAGACTTTCACCTCGACACTATAGAACATCGTTGATTTAAGACGGGTTCCGCGTGGATAATCGAGCAGCGACAGGGTTGGAAAAAAACCTGTCGCGATTAAAATCATATTTAAAACGTTCAATTATAACGCTTTAAATACATAACTAATTGACAGCTAGTTTATTTTTTCCTCATTTACAATTTAATTTTCGCATTTCTAACACGGGAAAAACATGAAAGTCGTTTTTGAAGTTTGCAAATTGACGTTTTTATTTCAAACTTTCTATGGGAACTTTTAAAAGACGGAGGGAACTCCAATGACGTAAACCCGAATTTAGTTCCACATTTGGCCGCAGGTGGAAAGTAGGGAATCCTATTTTGATTCTTTCCAGAACAATCTTTTGTTTAAAGTTTGTATTTTCAATTTTGACCAAGAGACGAAAGTGAAACTAAGTGAAACGCGACCGATTGTCCGTTTTTTTAATTTAGCCATAACCTTTCATGGACCCAATGTCATCTTTCTAGAAAGCTGGGTAAAAAAATTTAGAAGATACGGTTGGAAAAAATAAATAATAAGTTGACATTTTGATAGTTTTGACTCCGTCATCGTTGGTCGGCCGTGCATCACGCGGCACACTGGCCTATTTCGTTTTTTTCCCTAAAATTCAGATATTTTGACGTTTTAAATTGTAAGGGGGGAGACGTATGTGAAAACGTTCACTTTCGTTTGGCCCTAATGGAGGAGTTTGTTAAACCGGTTTAGGAAAGTAGAGATTTCTGGTCAAATACATTTCGCAACTCTCCTCATTTTATGGACATCCTGGGTTCCGGGGTGGGAAGGAAGGCCGCGGATAAAATGATTCCGGGAGGCTAATGTTTATGTAACTTTTTGTTTTACTGGGTGCAATAATGACACAAGTTCGCGATTTTGTCGATATTTTCATGGGAGCCAGGTAAGTTTGTGGGGTGCAAAATTTTGAAGGCTGTCGATAATGCCATTATGCAAACATACAACAATTTTGAAATCTTAAAACAAGTACGTTTTGTAGGCCAAAAACCTCAGAAAAACGCCTTGAAATTGAAGTTTTTTTGTTCATCATCGTAATTGACTGAAGACAAAAGAAGTTGTGAGCGGAGAATAATGCGTCACGAGTGACATTTACAGTATGTGTAACGTGCGACATTTATGTCACATATAAGTAGTTTAAAATCGACATTCAAGGATTTAGTTCTGCACGTGCTCAGATGAATATTCAAAACTGCACTAGTTCTACAAAGAAAAGTTCAAGGAGAAGACGACCTAAACTCCAACAGGAGGGCGGACGTGAAAGTTCTAATTACAGATCGGCCAGTTCGGTAAGGGCGGCTCAAATTTATCGCAACTTTACGAAACCTGTTCTACGATCCGATGTGAAAGTGGTACCAAATAATTTTTTATATCGAACGGCCTTTACGTTGTTTACATCTAAAAGTGATTGTTAGTTTTTATCCTCAACCTATTAATTTTCTTACTTTCATCTCTTAAATTTATTGCACCCTTTCCACTTTTTGGTGGGCGTTCTTCGGACCTCATTGATTTTTTTTTCTGTCATCGCTGGAAAATCCTTCGAGTAATGGACAATACCGAGTTATGAATAATAAATGAATTGGGAGGGTGAAAGTAACACGTTTCTACCGGCCCTAATAGGATGATTATACGATGAATGTACTGAGTCGCCTGTGGGCTTTATTTTTCACCTAAGTGGAAAGATATTTTAAAATCCCTCCAGGGTTTTGGGTAATTTTCCTCGATTTTCTAGAGTAGAAATACCCTTTTAATCAAATGTAGGGGCGTTTTAAGCATCTTTTTTTATCGGGTTTTGGGTCTTTTACGTCGATTTTCTGGTGTAGAAACACCCTTTTAATCGGGTGTCAGGGCGTTAAACATCTTTTTTTATCGGCTTTAGGGTAGTTTTACTCGATTTTCTGGTGTAGGAACACCCTTTTAATCGGGTGTCAGGGCGTTAAACATCTCTTTCATCGGGTTTTGGGTCGTTCTCGACGATTTTTTGGTGTGGAAACACCCGTTTAATTTATTCGGGCGTTTCAACATATTTTTCCCCAGTATTGGACCGTTTTTCACAGCGTGCCGCTTTGATATAAGTTTTTTGACTTTTTCCCCAATTTTACTGGACTTCTAGGGCTTTAAAAAAGAATGCGGAGAAAGGTGAGTGGGATCTTCTTCACGAACCGGTCGCCGATTGTGAGAAGATTCGCGACGAAGAGGATTCCAATAAGTCTTTCAAGCTGAAAGTGTCACGGTATTTATAAAAGGTCATTACCAGATCGTAAATCAGGCAACATCCAATAGAGAAAAGTAGAGAGAAAAAAAATTGAAAACTTTTGCACCTTTTTTGGCATCTGTCTTTCGCTCTTGGAATTTTTATGTTTCAATCTCAACCTCATAAACATTTCCAAATTATGGAAAGTCAGGCAACCAACTTCCTTCATCAATGTGGTTAAAATTTTGGGGTTTTTTGAGTTTGGGACATTATATAGATGTAAAAACCGCAAATCGGAAGGCCTCGTTACGCTTCTCTTTAGCTTCTTCCATAAAAGAAGTAGGCCTGAAAAGGAGACGTGCGGTTAATCTTGTGTCAGCAGTTTATCTAATGGGACTTAGCTCCCAGCAAGAAAATATATTTTTATAAACTTTCTTCTTTACAGGAAACGGAAAGAAAGCAAAAAGAACTCGCGTATCTGCCGGACTCCTTTGACCACTTGACCTTTCCCTAAATAGCTATGTAAATCTCCATAACGTTCGAACCCCGGTGAGTTACACCCCGACTTTCTCATCCTACGGTGCGACAGTGAAAAAAATAATGGACAATTAATTATTTTTGTCACATTTTTTATTTTCTCAAGTCCAAAAGAAAGTACCGGTGGAGGACGACAATTTTTGTCGCCTTCTCGAGAAAGCCGAAAATGGACCGAGTAATCGCATCATCCGCACGAAGAAGGTCAAGATTTTTAAACTCAAATATCGAAAAAGTGAAATTTGAAACAGTTTAACGGGATTTTGTGACCCCAAGCTTTTTTGGCTCTACTTTTTTCCTCAAAAACTTCTTCTTCCAAGGGGTTCCTTAGGAAAAGACTCACGGAAAAGTTTAGTTTACCACCGTAAAAAGGCCCAAAAATCTTGTAAAATTCTGTTTTTCCAACGAAAACATAGAAAACGCCTGTTAATCTGGAAAATATGTTACTGGGCTACCCAGTAAAATGGCTGCTTCTCTGCCACGTTACTGGGCTACCCAGTGAAATGGCTGATTCTCGTCCATGTTACTGGGCTACCTAGTAAAATGGCTGATTCTCGGCCATGTTACTCGGCTACCTAGTAAAATGGCTGATTCTCTACCACGTTACTGGGCTACCCAGTGAAATGGCTGATTCTCGGCCATGTTACTGGGCTACCCAGTAAAATGGCTGATTCTCGGCCTAAAAAAGGATAATCCACCAAAAGTCAACCATCAAGGCTCGTGTTGAACTGTCTCCAATTGAAAATGTACTTTGTATCCGCATATTTTCAAATGCAAATTCAGTTTACTACCAAAACACCGTAAAAACGCCCAAAAATCTTGTAAAATGTTGTTTTTTCAACGAAAACATAGAAAAACGCCTGTTAATCTGGAAAAAATGTTACTGGGCTACCCAGTAAAATGGCTGATTCTCGGCCTAAAAAAGGATAGCCCACCATAAGTCAACCATCAAGGCTCGTGTTGAACAGTCTCCAATTGAAAATGTACGTACTTTGGATCCGCATATTTTCTGTTTAAGATTTCTGAAGTCTCATCGTAAAAGGTCACTTGAAGATCATAAAATGATCTTTTTAGGACCATCAGTTTTTCCTTGACCTTTAGCAACTTTTGGGTATTTTTGCTAAGAAAAAACTTGATTTCATCAAGGTCTTCAAAACTTGATATTGTATAAATGGCATTGACAAAAAATCGAAGTGCGGGAAAACGTTTGCCTACGGCCTATCTTTCGATGAAATTGTAATGCGACTGCAAAGAAGCTTCAGTGAAAGGTCGGTCCTTGACTCAAACCACTTCATAATCGGCAGTTGTTGAATCACGGCTTATGAATAACAAGGAGACTTTCAATTTTTACGAAGAACTATTTTCATGACAAAGAAACATATGAATCATGGCTTCTCGATCGATTTAAGCGAATGACACTGGAAATTTTATGTACCTTTTGAACTAAAAGCAGGGCCTAATACGAATGCTCGGCCCGAACGCTCAGACGTGGCCGTACACCCCTCCATAAGGGTGTAAAATGAGGACAATTTCGTTATTAGAACGGGGTGGAAAAACCGGAAATTGCGTAGGAACGTTCTACATGTCAGTTCTATTTAGTGCAGAAATAAATATCTGTCTAATAAAACTTTGACTTTCACTAGTTTTATGATTGAGACATATCACTCAACCAGTACACTAAATCAAGCGATCAAGGTAATGAATAATAGTATAGAAGAGAGAAAACAATAAGAAGGAGGAAGTCACAGCTTAACAGGCTTAACATCATCAGGTGCAGAACCAACTTGCTTTTATGGGCAAAACGATATCCATTTGTTCAGACGACGCACAATTGCCAAAATTCAAAACCAGGAATACATAAGAGCAACACAACCACAGAATCCACACAGAGCTGGAGAAGGCATAACCGGGAGCGAGTGTCTTCCCTTAGACCGTTCGCTACCGACCTTTAGCAGCCTAGGTTTCCTGTTGTGCTTCTTGAGGAAAACGTAGGAGATCATACTAGCTTGGCTTAAGATTCCAACACTAAGAGTCTCAAGAACCTCAACGAACTCTTTGAGGGCCCAAGTAGGAATTACATTTTCAATCTCAAATACCCTAAATCAAGCGATTTTGGTAATGTCTGATAGTATGGGGGAGAGAAAACAATAAAAAGGAGCTTGTCTCAGCTTAACAGGCTTAACAATCCTCATCAGGTGAACCAACTTGCGTTTATGGGGTTTTCAAAACGATTTCCATTTGTTCAGACGACGCACAGTTCCCAAAATTTAAGACCAGGAATACATAAGAGCAACACAACCACAGAATCCACACAGCACAGCTCGCACTCGACTGAACTGAGCTGCATAACCTGGAGCCAGTGTCTTCCCTTAGACCCGTTCGCTACAGACCTTTAGCAGCCTAGTTTTCCTGTTGTGCTTCTTGAGGAAAAGGTAGATCATACTAGCTTGGCTAAGGATTCCAACACATAAGAGTCCCAACCCACTTTGAGGGTGCAAGAGTAAGTAGGAACTAGAACAATTTTTCCATCTCATGAGTGATACCAAGGTTGTACACTAACGATCTTTTTCCGCAATCTTAAGTTCCTCTTCCCAGGGATGAAAAATGGGGAAGAAGAAAATTAGAACTTGTCATCGAAGTGAACTAATAACCTTGCATCAGAATCCTTTCCAGCAGATCTTTCATTAACGGTTTTTTAGATAAAAATGATATAATTTATGATTTTTGAGATCGTAAATTATTGTAATCTCGTAAAAACGATTATTGTTGAAGCATAATAGGACTTATTATGCACTTTCATTGATTTCGAAACCCTAGAATTACCCGCTCGTGTGTACACTCGCGAATTTTCAACCGAGCTCTTAAATAACAGTCATCCTTCGGGTGCGGTGCTCAAAATCACGTTTACCGAGTTGATTGCAGTTTAAGAAAAGAAAAAAAAAGTTGGGAAAAAATTCACGTTCACGTCTTTTTTATGTAACTAGAACGTTTTCGTTCTGTCATGATGACTATTTGCATAATTTTGCATTTAAAAATGCATTATGAAAAGCAAGACGACGAAATCAACTTCTCTAGTTACAAATATGAGATGTGCCTTCAAAATGTCAAGGCACGGGGGTCAAAATCTCGCGATTAAAATGATGAGATATTAATTGTAGAGACCTTTTAAAAATTGGATAAATTACCGAGAAAAAAAAGTTTCCGTGGGAGGAAATCACCTTGAATCGAACACGGTCAGCTGAGCGGCTGAGCTTTCTTTTCCACGAATGTCAAGGACGTTCGGGTCAGAACGTGAATCGGCTCGAGTCTTCGAAACCTCCAATTTTCCCTTTGACACGGCCCGTTTTTTTTTCTTCTCTTTTTTCCCTTTCTTACGCAAGCGCTAGTTTTGCTAAAGTATTACAATGTACACTGACCTAGTAATTTCGTGGTCCAAGCGGTTGTTTCTGGTTTAGAAAATTTGGAAAAGAGGACGGTGCTTCTCAAGAAAAAAAAAGCGATTTCATCTATACCAGTTATTTCCTGAATTCTTAAAAACCGTTTGTTGCTTAGCATTTTGAAAAAAAGGTGAGGGACTACCAGACGGCACGACGGACAAACTCGACTACACGGGTCAGTTTTGATCCTCAGAGCTAAAGCCCCAAAAACAGGGGTCCTAGCCGTCGTCCCGCTTGGTGGGCAAATTGGTCCCGAATACTCCCCGAAATCGACACAACGCTTCCTAAAATCCCCTCAATACTACCCGAAATATTCCCCGATACTCCTCAAATTCGTCCCATAGACCTACTCCCGCAAATTCGTCCCCAATGTCTCCGAAATCGTCCCCAACGCTTCCTAGAATCCCCTCAATACTCCCCGAAATCTTCCCCGATACTACTGAAATTCGTTCCATAGACCTGCTCCCGCAAATTCGTCCCCGATATCCCCGAAATTGTGCCCTACGCTTCCTGAAATCCCCTCGGTGGTAACCGAAATCTTCACCGACTGTCCCTCAGGTGAAGAGGGACAGTATAAGAACATTAGTCAACCTTGACGTTGATGACTGCTTTACGGATGACATCGCCATCCTCCCAGCTGAAAACATAAAAGTCTGCAGTAACCACCAAGACTTCGAAATCGACCGTGCTTAAGTGGTGAAGAGCTCCTAGGAAAGCAGGCTGAAACTTATCCCAAGGGCAGGAGCAAGGGTCGAAAAATGAGTCGGGTTGGGTGCATCTGAACCTCACCAAAACCCCTAAAAAAATTTTACGGGCAAAAGACTGGGGAAAAATGTTAAAAATCTGTTGAAAATGGGGTTTTTTATGATATGATATTAAATGATAGGGGTTATTGAGGCTTAGAGAACGAGGAATACCCCAGAAAAAATGAGGGCAAACAACAAATTCTAACTCGATAAAGAGCAAGGGTCGTTTTGATCCTGCGGTCTCGGCCGAAAGACGGAGGAAACCAAAAAAATGATTCATTCTACAGGAGTTTTCTTCACCAAAAATTGCCCGAAAATAGAAAAACTCTTTAATTTTGGTGAAGAAGGGGTTTCTCGGCCTATTGACCCAAGGATAGAAACAGTGTCCGTGTTTGTAGCCTTAACCTTTCTAAGATTCGCTACGGCGATCAGCGTAGTGGTTTTGACGTTGAACTGTCGTTCACGGTTTACTTCTCCTAATGTTAAGATTACCGAGGATCAGGTTGGGATCCGTACACGCGCCCGGACGAGTCTCCACCGGTTTTTTCTCAGACAACCGAGACAGACACACGGAGAAAGCGGCTTTCACGGCCGACAGCGGACATGGGGAAGCAAACGTCCGACTCCCAACAGCCTCGGAGGCGGCTCCCATTATCTTTATCGCCGAAAGCTCGTTTATATTTCAATTTGACCGCCTTTTTCAAACCCATTTATTACTTCGACCACCAACCGCCTCAAGCAAACTGATCACCTTTTTTTCATCATCCAACAAAAATAATTTTTTTAAAAAATCTAAAATAACAAAATTACATGACGGATTTTTTCCTCTCTTTAATTTAAGTAATTTTGCATTTTAATCCTGGAAAATTACTTCATTGTGTCTTACCGTCGGGTATAAAAATAAACAGTGCATTAAGCTTCAATTAACTTGCTCGTTAAAGTCTCCGTCCTACTTTTTGCTCACCTTGAACCCTCTTTTTTTAGCCTTTTTACTTAAAATTGAACAGCAATTTTAAAAAATACGTAATCGATGACTATTTTTAAGATCGACTTCGTGATGTTTACTAAATGCTTCGTGCGGTTTTTTACCACTTCCGACAGCCCAAAAAGATGATCTTTTAATTTTTTTGTTTCGCGGAATTATTACGTTACGAATTTTTGATTGGTGGTTACGTCAACGCCTCACGTCCTTGTCTTAAAAGTGCAGTTTAAAAAAATTGATTTTTCATTTTCCCCCTCATTTTATGGCTTAAAAGGACTTATTTTCATCAAAACAAAAAAAAAAGAACAAAACCGGAATTTTTATTTTGAGGCTCAAGGTTTACTAGAAAAGAAACACAAAATTCTTCAGGCAGATGTTTTTTTAAATCTCTAACAATTCTAACTTTCACAGGATGACTCGAAAATTCCAAAATCGTGATTTTTAACTCGATTATATAAAAAAAAAATTATTTCTAAGGTTTTTTAAAAATATTATTTGATTTCTCCCTGTAAACTTGCTAAAAAAATAATTAAAAATTTATTTAGCTTTCACCTAAAATTAATTTAGTCATAACCGAAAAAAATATTGACCAAATAAAATTAATAGTGTTGTTGGGATGTTTACCGCAGAAAAACAAAAATATTTTTTTGTCCCAAATTTTCTTGAGATTGTGGGGAGATTTTTTCGGCAATGGCCGGTCCAGGATATAAAAATTGTTTTTATGATCGAGTTTTTAATCGAGCGGAAATGGCGATTCGCCTTTTAGTCCGTTAAACACTTAATTTTTGGAAAAGGTGCCTTTCTCTCTATCAAAAGAGTTAACGATGAAAATTGCAAAAAAATGGGCTATTTTACAATAAAGAGTGAAATTCCTGTTCTGCGACCAGCTGTCCCCAAAAGAATGCTTCTGACATTTTTTACCGAAGAAGAAAAAAAACATCTTCGGCAACTGTTATCCAATGGACGGGTTTTCTTGACTTTCACCCGCGGATGAGTAGCCGGTCACCCAACTAAATACACGGAGACGAGATTGGTATGAAATTAAAAGATTAAGTGAAAATAATCCCTTTTCCAATTTCTTCAATACTTTTGCCCCGTAAGCCCATTTTGACCTCAAAATGACCAAAAAAAGGTCATTTTCTTATAAAAGACACTGGAAAACGGAGATGAAGGGTGTTTAGTAGCTGTGAAAAACGCTAAAAACGCATTTTCTTGGCCAAAAAGCAAAAGGTGTTTCTCGGCTAATCGACCGTGGAAAACGGAGAAAAAGGGGTACATTACCTCTAAGAAATTTTGTTTTGGGCACAATAGGGCTTCTGGGCTGAAAGACCGTCAAAAACGGATAGTGAGGGTGGAAAACACCAAATGTCCAAATACCATAGAAAAAAAAAAAAAAAAAAAGGTGTTTCCTGTGCGTAGAAAACGCCTAAATGGGGCGTTTTATCGGCTAAAGTACCAAAAACGGATGTGAGGGTGGAAAACGACCAAAATTTTTCATGTCCAAAAACCATAGAAAACGAAGAAAAAGGGTGTTTCCAGTGCGTAGAAAACGCCTAAATGGGGCGATTTTATTGGCTAAAGTACCATGGAAACCCAAGAAAACGGTTTAAAAAGGGGTTTATCTGCGAAAGACTGAGAAAAACGCATTCATTTTTTGCTGACTTTCTGCAGGTTATAAACTACACCTAATAATTTTCCTCCACCACAATAAGTACCACTTTAAATGGTTTTTTCATAATTAAATTTTAAATTATACGTCGGCGCATAATTTAAAAACATTTACCTAAGAGCGTTTACTTTTACTATTACCCAATCTGACATTTGGTGACTTTATAGATTTTTAATCATCTATAATTTTAATAATTTCGTCTTTAAAAAAAAGAATGTCAAGGATTTAAGGAGTAATCAGAAGAAAAAAAAATCGTGTTCTGTAACAAAAGGAGTCTTCGACATAAACTTTCTTTTCTTTATTTTTGGCTCAAAAGGGTTTTTTAAATGCAAGAGGCCTAAAAGAGAAAAAAGGAATTTTAAATTTTGGATTAAAAGAAATTATTGAAAAGTGGTCTGAATCTTTGGACTAATTGCAAAAGTGTTAATTAGCGAAAGTTCTTAAAAACCCGACCGAAGGGGGACGTTTATTTAAATTTTAAACCTAGTCTTTCTAATAAAACTTTCTTATTCGAAAATAAATTTTCAAGGGGTCCAATAATAGCATTTTTGTAATTGGGTTTTATTATTCCATTTTAAAATCATCCTAAACCGTGATTTTGGCTAACGGTTTTATGGCCAATTTACTTACCATATTAATAAGTCCATATTTTATTATGGAAAAAATCCAAATGCACAAAAATCACAGTTCACGAAAGTTAGTAAAAAAAGTACGATCTTTTTCTTTTTCTTACCACATCCACATAATCATGTTGGTATGGTGGAAGTCACAAGACTGGAGGTGAGGATTTCTCGCGGGCGTCGAAGACTCGGGAGTACGTTTCCGAGTTGTTGGTTCTTTTAGTGGGGAGGGCTACTCGGGAGAACTCTCCCTTTCTCCTACTTCTTTTTTTTGGCCTCCCCCGAAAGAATTAAATGACCAACCCCTCAGGCGAAAGGAATCTAGATTCCAATTTTTGCGGTCTGGAAAATTTATAATTTTTGTTTTTTCTATCACGTTAATTTAGGAAAAACAATGATCAATTTTTGAAAAATGGTGTTCAACAAAATTCAACCAAGTGTTAGAGAGGAAGATGCCAAAATTACTTTCCTAATTTGTCACTAAAAATCGTCGGAAATTTTTTTACAAAAGCTAGTTCTCGTTAGTTTGGGAATGTCTATGCGGCCTTGGGAGCAGTTTTTCCGAAAAAGTTTTCCTTTGGAAAATGGAAAGCTTACTTTTCGACTAAATCATTTTTCCAAAAAAAACCGCAAGCCATTTTTTAGGCTTTGGAGCTCTTTCCAAAAATATATATAAGAAAATCGATGAATAGTTTCGTCGTAATCCTTTTACAAAGATTTGGAGGAAAAATAACAGTGCTAAAGGAGTTAAAGAAAAGGATATCTGATAGTTTGGAAACCCCTTTTCACTCGCCAAATTTTCTGGCATTTTCCTTGGTTTTCCAAGAAGCTAGGAGAAACTGTTTTTTGGGCTCTTTGTACCTCCAGTTTTTGGACCAAGAAACCCCTTTTCACTCGCCAATTTTCTGGCGTTTTCCTTGGTTTTCCAAGAAGCTAGGAAAACTGACAGATGTTTTTTGGGCTCTTTCTACCTCCAGTTTTTGGACCAAGAAACCCCTTTTCACTTCCCAAATTTTCTGGCGTTTTCCTTGGTTTTCCAAGAAGCTAGGAAAACTGACAGATGTTTTTTGGGCTCTTTCTACCTCCAGTTTTTGGACCAAGAAACCCCTTTTCCCCGCCTGGCATTTTCCTCGGTTTTCCAAGAAGCTAGGAGAAACAGATGTTTTTTGTACTCTTTCTACCTCCAGTTTTTGGACCAAGAAAACCTTTCCACCCGCCAAATTTTCTGGCGTTTTCCTTGGTTTTCCAAGAAGCTAGGAGAAACGACAGATGTTTTTTGGGCTCTTTCTACCTCCAGTGTAGCAAAATTTACCCTTGCCAAGAAAATCTCTTAATACACCACAGGATATAAAATGGGATTCGCTGCCAAAAACCCGAATTGCCTGAAGACCGTACTCTTCAGCAAGAACGTTAGTTAAATTATTTTTTCCTCCAACAAAAAGACTGCCAAAACGAGTAGATCTCGGCAGATGTGCGTTTTTATAAATAAGGATTTAAAAATAGGAAGAAATATTAGGATGGCTTCAAGGACGACGGCTTTCACTTCAACTTGACCGATTCTTTTTTAAGTAGATAATTAGTAGTAATTTATTATATTTTATAAAAAAAAAATTAATTTGTCCAGATAAGAATCTGTACATTTTTTATCTGAGAATTTTTTTGGGCCTATTTTTTTTTCTTTTTTTAAACAAGGCTTTTCGTCTTAAGGGGTTGCATAAGGAGTGACTCAACGATTCTTTCACAAGAGTGAAGAGATGCTCTTCTCCTCCGGAGATTCTATGAAGCAAGACGAGAAGGGATGAAAGTGGTTCGTCCTTTCATTTTTTCCCTCATGAAGCGGAAGTGGACTTTAGATTTTTTTTTAAATCAATTTTTTTTTGTCTTCTATTCTAGAGCGAAAGGGTTGAGGAGAAAGCTTTAATTGAAATTGGTAGCGAAAAAAATAATAAATTCCTTATTTTATTTACGCCATGAAAATACCAAATGTTAAATAAATAAAATTCCCAATTAAAAATTCCTAAGCGGTGAATGTAGGTGTTTTCATTTTGAAAGCTATTGTTTTATTTCATTTTTTTTTTTTTACTTCCTTAAAGAAATCATTTTCCGCTTTGGGCGTTTTCTTAATTCGAAAATTCCCTGTGCGCTTTCAGCACGTTCCACTTATTTTTAAGGGCGAAAATCTGCGGTTTTTTGGTTATTTTTGACCAAAAACGTCATTTTTGGTGCGTTTTCCACATTTAGGCACTCTTCAAAAGACCCCGAGGCAATGGGGCAGCGTAAAAATTTTCACAAATGACACACTGCCCAACATTTTTTGTTTTCCAATGCAAAAATTACCATCTTTAAACAAAGAAGTAGCGGTTTAAATTTTGCTAATTTTTTAAGTAAATTTTCGTTGTATTTAAAGCAATGGAGAAGTCGAGGCGATCAGTCAGTAACTATGAAGGTCCTGTTCTTGGCGTTTTTCACGTTTTTAACAACGGTAGGTTCACCTGAAGCTGAAAAAAATGTTTTTGTTGAAATTATTTTAGGTGTTGGCAGCGCCGAATTTCGGTCTGGAGGTGATATCGGAGGCGCTTATGTTGGACAACATGGATCTTCCTTATTTTGAGATATTGGAGTCGAGAACTGACGACTGCGATGGGACAAGAAGGATGTTAAAATGTTTCAACGAGACGGCGATAAGTTTGTGCACTCCTGGTGGCCAGAGGATAATCCACTGCCGTGGGTTGACTCCTAGGTGCAATCCGACGTGAATGTCTGCGTTTCCGGACGTACGGAATCCGCTGCAAACTTTACATGTCCTTCGAAAGACGGTTATTATCCTGATTTGTCTTCATGTCGGAAATATCATTTTTGCGTGAAAGGTAAGCCGATGGAATACAACTGCGATTTGACGGATGTGTACGATCCGAATACTCGGTCTTGCGTACGCCATTCCTGGGAATCACTGCTATCGGTTCAACTGCTTCGGAAAAGAAGGAAGATTCACACCTTACCCTGGAGAGCAAAACGTCTACGCCATTTGTTCAGGAAATCATCCTGTCGAGATGTTCAGATGTCCAGAAGGTCAAGCAATGAACGAAAGGGAGCAACGTGCGAACCTCACTGCACAAAAGAGGGTAAGCCAAAATAAACTTTTACTTCATTTATCTCTTTTTTAGGGCTGATGAAAGATCAAAATTCGTGTCAAAAATATCACGAATGCACCCGTAACCTCATCGGGTATCGCGTGAGGGAAGGTGAGTGTCCTCCCGGGGCTTGGTTCGACCCGAAGTTTAGCCACTGCAGAATGCTCGAAGATGAGAAAGACTGCCCAGAGGCGGCCATTACAGAAAACGAAGTCACTACAATTGAAACTTCTACAACCCAAGAACCCATTTCCGACGAAGATTCATAGTTTTTATATATAAAATAAATTATTTATTACTGCCTTTTTGACTTTCCCTTTCACCGTCTTAGTTCTAAATCAAATTTTAACAAATTATCTAATTTCGTTTCGTATTTTACGCTACATTACGTCGAACTTTTGCTTCTGTTATCCAAGAGTCAGAGTTCAAATCGGGCATTTAACTTCCTTTAACGGAAGCCAACTTTTAAACAATAGATGGACTTTTTTTACAGGTTATAATAAATAGGTTAATTCACCTTGATGACGTAACATTCTTTTACTTGCATTTTCTTTGTACGTCTTTCCGGTATGAAATCTTTTTTTCGATTTTTTTTCTTTCTTTCTATTGAGACAGAAAATTGAAAACGTGCCGAATTCCGTGTTATCCAATATCGTTTTGGAGCCCGGCGTTGTAGAGGTTTCAAAATGAGACGTCGGGCATTTTAAGAGCCTATTGTGTCCGTATGTTAATGGCCTCGACGAAAGGCCTTATGATTTATGGGAGTTGCAGATCCCATGATTTTAAAGCTGAAATCTGAAATCAAAACTATTGCACTCAGCTGATCCTTTTTTTCCGTTCAACATTGGAAGACTAGCGTACTTTTAATTTTTGCCAACCGGGACTGCTTTAATTTCTTCTTCACTTGAGGTGAGGATAAAAGGCGGACCATGTTCTACTTTCATCGACCTACGCGAGTCGAAAGGTAGAAATAAAAAACGGAATACACGCCGGTCAGTATCATGGTCACTAGGTCGAATTTTTGACCCTAAACAAATAGAAAAATGGATCCCTACGGCAGAAGGCCCAGTTTCTTAACCTGATTTTTCCCAGTAAAATTCAAATCCTCAATGGTCAAGTTAAAACTATTGCATCAGCTGATCTAAATCTTCTCCCAATTCCAGCTCCAATGTCAAATTTGATTTGGGCTTTGAAGATTACGCCCTAGAGTACCAGAACGTAAATTAAGCTGGAAAAGCCAATAAAAATTTATTTAAAAAAATGTTTTATCTGTTTCCGGATATAGGCTACGTGTTACAAGAAAGCAGGAAAAATCCTGTTTTGAATTTAAATCATTTTAAAATCTTTATTCCAAATAGCTTTCTACAAAACAAAACGACTTGCATAACAGAAAAAAAAGGTATTTAATATGTACCATGTTTTCTTAAAACAAAAAGAGGGAAAATGGGAAAAAATACTACACGTAACTTCCAAATAAATCACGGCCACCATGAAGAGAAAGGATCATTCCATTGCCATTAACCTCCCTTAATGGTTTCCTTAAAAGTGACGTCATTTTCGAAAATTCCATTTTTCACATGAGCGAAAAAATTAGCAGGTGGTTCAAGGATGGAGCAGTTTCCGTTCAACTTTTAAAAATTGATTTCCATGCGTTTTAAATGATGCAGAACAATCTCAACCCGTGGAGGACGTTAAATGCCAAATAAATTGTTTATCATTAGGTAAAACACAAAATTGAGTTACATCCCAGGATGTGACATAATCTTAACAATCAATACGTCGGCGGTGGGCAATTTAATGGTTAAAAAGAACTTATGAATGGGCCGTCCAGAAGAAACCCCTGCGGTGGAACAGATTACAGCTTCAGGGGCTCCACAATCTTTCGTAATGCTCGTATTGCATCATAGGAATAATTAAAGAAGACCTCTCACCTTTTATAGGTAACCAGAGTTAGAGGACATCAAGTCCTTCATATAAAATAATTCGTCTTCTTTTTTTCATTAAAAAAAGTTTAAAACTGAAAGAATTTAAAAAACCCTGAAAAGCATTTTTAAGTACAAGAGAAAACAAAATTGGATTCTTCTTCTTTATTTGCCAACCTCACTGGGTTCTTGAGCTTTCTATACCATAAAAATTGATTTTCATGCGCCACACAGAGAAGAGACTTCATGACAAAATTTCCTTTGGGAACGTCCAGCGTAGCTCCAGACTTGAGTGTTATCAGTTTCATTTTGAAGCTTTTTATCTCTCTAGAAACAAAATTTTACGATAACTTAACGTTTTTCTCCTTTCCTTAAGATAAAGGATAACTTGAATATCTCTTTTCCGCTCCTATTTGAGGTTAGTTAGGGAATCATGATTGGTTATCATTAGCCAATGGGAGCCCTCCGTTCGAGTATTCCATAAGGCTGCCAAAATTACATGGGAGGGAACTAGGGAAGGTTCCTTTATTTGAAGGAGCAGAATAATTTAAGGGAGGCTTATGAATACGAAATAGAAGGAAGGATTTTTAAGGAAAGAGAACTTTTAGTTATCTTTTTAAGCAAATAGAATCATTTTAAACTTCCCCAAATTTTTTTTTGTTTGGATTCTGGCCGAAATCCTGACGTCACTTTCCACCCTCTATACTACCAGCACTCTAGTGGTACCCATAAAAGCGGAGAAAGGATAAAAAAAATACTATTTAAAAGGTGGCACATTATTTAGAATTATTATTATTAACATTTTTTTAAAACAAAAAATTAAAAACTTTAAAATCCATTTAAAAATGGTAAAAATACAAAAGCGTATTAAAATATAAAAATAAATAATTTAAAAACAACAGCACATCGTTCAATATGGAATGTGCGTTAATTTAAAACAATAAAAATAGAATTAATAAATAAAACGACTAGTAACAAATAATTCTTAACAATAACAACGAGGAAGCGTTTAAAAAACAAATTGGAAGTTGATTTTTGTAACAAAAAAATTTTGAGGCTGAGGTGTTTTGGTTCTACCTCTTTTTAAAATAAGTTTACCAAAATATTTAAATTTTTTCAGTCTCTTTTTTTATATTTTTAACGTTTAATGCCCCTTTTAAAAGATAAGTTTTTGAGCATGATTAAAATTAAGATTTTTTTTGATCCCATTTTATCTTGGCGTCTCAAAAAATCACAAAAACTTATCTTAAATTTTA